>JBCFYV010002395.1:0-39504 GCA_039000515.1 Timema cristinae
TTCAAAATAGTGTAATATTATACGCCACTTGGCTGAAGACATATTTAAATCTAAGGATATACAATTCGAATTTAAAGGTAATATCATAAAAATAACGTAAAATCTTTAATTCCGGTATATTAAAAATGTAGCTGTCACCCATGTTTTTTTTTTAACATTTTTCCAAGACTACATTAGGCCTATGTTTAAAATTGTTATAAGCTAATTATATATTGGTTTCGGAAATAAGAATATATTTAAAGTTTGATAGCTAAAATTAAAACAGGTAGCTTAAAACTTAATTACATTTGTTTGACCGACACACTGAAGTGTTCAGTTGGCAACACTGGGAAAGACCTTGAAGAGATGGATGATCTATGATGAATGAGTATCCACTTGTCTCTGCGAGTATCGTCAGCAGTGTCAAACTTTGAGACGTACTAATACATTGAACTACAGTTAACAAGTGTTATATTAATTTAATAATTAGATTAAACAAAGTGTGCACTATTATATGCAGTACAAGTATGATTCAGAATATTACACACACTTGGTGTCGTAATTTTACATTCAAATTATCATTTAGGCCAAAGGCTTATAGGAAGTATTAATATATTAAAACATATTTAAAGTTGGCTCTCAGCGACTTATAGGAAGTTTTAGTATATTATCCTACATTGACTTATTAAAAGATACAAGTCGTGAGTATTGAAATTAGTTATATTTTGTAAACCTTTCCGTTTAACTAGTCATACTTTGATATTATACATCATATATTCATAAAAAAATACCGATGCTGAAATGCCACTCTTTCTTGTATATGTGTAAGAGAGAAAGAGATACCTGAAACTTTTCTTCTCTCCTACATAATGGTGTGTAGACAACAGTTCGAAAATCTTAGGTGCAAATGTCCATCCAGTTATATTTTAGAGATCAATAAGTACAAATGACCAAAGCGTGACGCTCAAGTTTGTCGTCTGCTTTATTGTGCGGGGACATATTTAATGGTTTCTTTAAATTTTCTTGCTCGAAAACATGTATTTGATGAATAAAAGTGTTATTGTTTGAAAATAGTGAAAAATTATAGAACGCTTGGCTGAAGAAATAATTTCATTAAAGGGTATACAATTCAGTTTTACAGGTACTAATTTTCAAATAGGAATACATATCATCCATGTTGTTTATATTCTGACAAGATTACAATATATTTAAAGTTGGCTATTAGCGTATATATTGGTTTCAAAAACCTGTTATATTGAAATTCTGATAAATATAATGAAATAATATATATTAAAACTTGATTACATTTGTTTTAATGATAAACTTTGTGTAGTTGTTTTATGTTCAAATAATCATTTACATTATAGGCGTGTAGGAAGTATTATTATGCCTATATTACCATATTTTTTATAAGTTGGCTCATATCTTGTATATAATTGCTTTCAGAAACAATATTATATTGAAATTTCGATAACTAGAATGAAACAAGTTAGCTAAAAAAAATTATTACATTTATCTGAATAACATAAGTTACTCTTTACTTTCAAACGATCATTTAGTTTATAGGCTTGTAGGAAATACGATATTTATTATACCCTGATTTTTGTTAGAATCCCACTCTGGAATGCTTTATTTCGTACCAGAACCTACTATATACTAGTATTTTGGTAGGATGAACGGCCAGCTAGAACATAAGCAGAAATTCCCTTCTGGGTGGCCTTTAATCCTACCTAAACACTACTATACGGTAGGATTCTGGTACAAGATAAAGCCTTCCAAAACGAGATTCGTTCAAATATCATAGTATATATTAGCTTACATAAACTCATTTAAAGAAAAAACTCACGAATTTCAAACTTTGTTATGCTCTTCAAACCTTTTATTAACATTTTTTTAAATTTACCTAATCACACGTTAATGTATCTCACATATTCAATCAAGTTAACGAACGATTTCAAAATGCCACATTGCCTTTTATGTGTGTAGGAGATAAAGAGATACTTGGAAGTTTCCTTCTCTTTTACAAAATGCAATGCAGTTGACAGCTCGAAAATTTCTGCCATAGAATCTCCATCCAGTTATATTATAGAGATCAATGGATGGTTTCAAAACTCTAGAAAATTTTTCAACCCGAAATAAGTGGCAATGCATCTCTGATGGAAGGTAGCAAAATAGATATTTTGTCAATTCCGTCACGTCATATTAAACAAAGAGTAAGCAGTGGTATCTAGATTTATTTAAATCTTAAATACCTAAAAGAAAGTTTAAACAACAATATTTTTTGGGTTCAATTAATTGTTTTTAGTTTAAAAAAAATGAATAATTGAAATAAATACTACAATCCCAAAGTATCTTTCAGTTAGTGTTTACTCCGAAAAGCAGAAGTCTTTCGTTTGACTGATTACACTATTGCCTACTATTGCCTGATTACCTTGGACTGCAAATCTTAAAATAGGCCCACGCTTAATTATTTTATTAATTCTATACCACCCTGGAATATTATTTGACACATATTAATTTAAATTATTTATTTTTTTGCTTCAAGCTAAAATATATAAATTTAAGCTGATTTGTTTTGGGACGGGCTAATTGCTATTAGCCATCACATACCAAAGTCCACTATTCGAGCTAACTCTGGGAAATAACACATGTTATAAACACCTTGTGAATTTGCTTACTGGCCTACCAGCACACGTGTGGAATGCTCTCCCTGTTGACTAAAGAAAAAACATCCCTCCTCGAGCCACTAACAAGTGCGTTTGACCCGGCACAAACTACAACACTATCAACGGACTGATCTCTCCATCCTTGGGGCACGCATGCGCTGTCACTCACCAGTGGTTAAGTACTCCTTCTGGAAGGTCCTAGCGCTGTCGAGGCACCCCCCCCCCCCTTCCACTAATCCACTTCTTATTCCTTGGACTGGATCTCCACGGGTTACCCCAGCTATTTCAAACATATCTACTACTATTCGCTCCGCGTGCTACGTCATGATTCCATTACTACTCAGCTGATCTGCAACCTAGAAGATGGTGAACTCAACAGTCTCTCCTGCTCGCCTCAGATGTGCAAATTAAAACAAGAAGAATGGATTTCATGTTTAAATGAATAGATCAAGCTTGAACTGTAACAATTTAAGTTAAAGTAAGTAAAAAATGTGAGGTAAACCACGGGGTCAGAACAATCGAGGTTAATAATATGATACCGTTTTAAAACTAATAAAGTCTATAAATCTGGTCTGGGAGAGGTGTATTAAGTAACAAGAGAAACCACGCTCTACGATGGAATATATATTCTCAGACTGAAACCCTGAGTATGTTCATTTTAAGGGTAAATGGGAACTTTTTATATTTTATTTTTCCTTATTAATAGACTTCAACAGTTGCATCTAATTTGAGACTTCAACCATATTATCAAGATTTTTAAAAATACCACTAGAGCTTCAATATTGATATTAAATAACATTCTGGCCATTTTTCCAATCAGTAGATTCTTTACCAGATAAATAGAGTATTCGTACCCTTTGCAAATATTTGTATTCGAAACAACTTAAATTGAGAGAAAAGTCATTTATGCACACTAGAACCAAGGATTTACCTTTATAATTTTGTTTATCACAATATAATATAACGTTTATTTGTTGTATTATTGTAGAAGTAATTGAAATAGTTAGTCTTCTTGATCTTGAGCACTTTAATATATCCAATAATTTAAGCTTATAGTAAAATCAGTCAAATACTTTTAGAAGGTCAATAAAAATACTACACTTTGCTTTTTTGGTTTTAAGCAAAAATGGGTAACGAAGTGAAGTACATACAGCAGATTGAAAACTAAATTCCGTATTGTTGTAGCATAAAGGTATTAAAAACACATTCATTTATAATATACGCTAGTAGTATATAATAATAATAATAATAATAATAATAATAATAATAGATATTGTAATTCATTAATTTTTGCTCTACCTCTTTTAATAAATTGATATAATTACTATTTTGATATGTAATAGACGGGAAATATTTTTCTTTTCTTTTATTAAACACTTTTGTTGTGGAAATAACCTGAGATCGTAGCCAGGATTAAATTTTGGTGTGATGGCGGGTAAGAAGGTTGAGAGGAGGCCGGATGGGGATTTGGATTAACTTATAGTCTATTTGGAATCGTTTCATTTTAACTAAGGACAGTGTTTAAATAATGTAAATGCTAAAATTATATTTTTTAAGGTGTGTAGACCTTATAGTAAATTACTTAAATAAAAATCCACTCAAATGTTAAATTTAATACTACTTTTATTTGGGGGGAAAAAAGCTTTAGACAGCATATTAAATTGTTTAAAGAGCAGTTTTTACTGTTGAAAACTAGATCTAATTATTTGATAGGTTTAGCTATTTATATTTTGAAATGTATTTGGGTATAGACCTACTAAATTTCATTAAATCTATGTTAAAATGAATTTTTATCTAAAAGTAGATTTACATTATGATTGCTTAAAATATTATTTATTTCTCCTTTGTCTTCATGCCGAGGTCATGACCAGCTCTGTTAGCTTTGCCAGCTCGAATCCCGGCAAAGTCAAAACTACTTAACCTTAACGAGGTAAATATCAGATGAAGTAAGGTAGATTAGTAATTTTTAATAAGGGTGGTCCCAGTTGTTAAAAACATTTAGCTAGAATCTTTTTTTTTTTTAAAAAAAGCTATAAATTATGTTCAGTACATCAGAATGTTGGGGACTAGTTTTATATCTTGTTTTGTACTTTAATTATTCTGGTATTGGTTAAGCCACAAATACTTTAGTATTGATTAAATATGTTGTTAATTCTCTAGATGGTTAAACCCACCCCTGAATTCGGCTAAACAATAAATGCCATAATTTATTATATTTAATCATAAGCAATAAAAGTTTAAATGCGCGCGTTTTCATATCGACTTAGTACCCAATGAGCCGATAGGTCACAGGTATCCAACGGGCCTCGTTTAGCTGGGGGTTTGCAAGACATTCAATATGGCATCTACGACTACGTTGAAATAAGTAAACGCCGAACATGTTTTGAAATTCCTAGAAATATATGATAGCGCATCATTCACGAAGATTGAGGTTTGTAAATGTGAATGTATGTGTGTTTTTAATACTTTTTGGAATTCAACTTGCTCATTTATTTATTTATTTTACATTAGACCTTTGTTATTTAATGCAATTTAATGGGAGAAAAATTAGTTTTTAAGAAAAATTAACATTCATTTTAATTTTCCTTAAATTACATAATTCCTCGAAATGTTTAGATATTTTCAAAAGTTCTGTACAATTGCTCAGCTTTCGATAGCTCTATTATTATTGTCATCACTTGTAAATTTTTGGGTTAAGAAAGAAATGTATTTATTGTCCCCAATATAATAAAATTGTTGTGTGTGAGTGAATGTCAGTATAAAATGTTGCTTGTATGTATGAAATATTGCCAACCAATTATTGTCGAAACATGATAAGTTTGGAAAAAACCAACCCAAAGTGACAGTGCGCGTGTGATATTGTCGAAATTAATCGTGTGTCGCGTGTGCTACAAACATGCCCCTGTCGTCAGCAGCCTCGGCCACACTCCTGCTCAATAGGAACTAGGAGAGTTACTATAATAAATAATACGTCTAAATATTTGATTAAGTAACCAACTTTTAATCAAATGATAAGGACCTAACCTCAAACAATGTTAGTTATGGCCCGTCTAGAATCAAACGCACCCGCTTGTCGGACTCGTAACTACGCATTAACATAATTTTATCTGTTTACAATAGCTTACGCAAACACAATTGTATGTCGGAACTGTTGGACCAGCTGGTCGGGAGGAGATGAACATTGTCCATCTCTTGCGTTTATGTAGTTGCATTGTCTTTCATTCAGCCAACAAAAAAACCAATATGTATGGACTACTAAAATCAAATAATATGAAGTTATTTGGTCTATGACAACAACTCTTGGAAATGTATAGTTAAGAATACAAGATTTTCAATTAAAATCATATGTATCTATTTAAATATTTTTTAAATATTTCTTATTTGAAAACATTAATATGAATTTGACTTGTATAGTCTTGCGACTTTTCATTGTAGACATTCTATTTTGTATTTAAGAGAAGCATAGTTACAAACGCGTTTGCGATTGCATAGTTGCGAGTTTGACAAGCTGGTATGTTGGTTGTAGACGGACCATTAAGGGTACGCAATACTATATATCACACATTTAAGACATTATTTATTACCAAACATAATAATTATATTTTATCATATATTTTACTTGTGAACAAAGATAGGAAAGTTAGGAAGTTAGGAAAGAAACAAATGAAACAAAAAGTTAGGCACCTACTCACTTATTCACAGGATACCTGCAAGGCATGTGTCTCATTCACAAATACACAATACAGCTAAAACAGTATTCTGAAGAATAATTGAGCTGGATATACACACAACATAAGCAAATTTCTGATTGCAACAAAACAATGTTGTGTAAAAATTCTTTAAAAACTCACCTAGGCCTAGTTGTTATTTTTATGCACGGTCTATAGATAGGTAACCATAATATTTATTTGATTCCACATGAACAAATTAGGTTTGGCTTGGAAATGTTTATTTATTCACACTTTAAAGGTAATCAAATATCCAAAACTATTATTTATGCTTTTAGGGAGGATTACTCCATCTAGATATCATATTTTGAAAATTGAAAAGTCCCGGGATCAATTCCCTTATTCAGGTGTCATTTTTCAATTTTCAGAATTTATTTTTAACGTCCTTAAAATTGATTAAAATACATTAAACTTTTTAATGAAAAAAATGGAATTTAATTGTCACTAATCAAAGTGTATTTTAATCATGTATTGGTTTAAACACTTTGTTGCACTATTTATTCATTTTTTATTGATCCTTCACGGATCCACTTTTAATTATTAGTATTATGATGACATACTTAACACTCTTAATGCTACACATACTCTTAAATGCCTGACGGCCAAATTCGCTATATGAGCCATTACTTAGAATACATTTACTGAATACTTAGCTTAAAGACACAAAAAAGAATTTACAAAATAAACTCAATTACTTAAAAGATAATATAATTACATTGTTTCGTACAGAGAAAGGATAATAACAGAACATCTGAATCATCTTACCAAAATTTTATTTATTCATGAGGATACCTAACCTTAAAACAAATTTAAAATACTTGAAATATATAGATGATAATCTTGGAATCATAAAATATTTAAAATTATTTTTTTCCCTTCTTAATTGAATAATGAATTTCTCATTAGTGAAAAATCTTCAACTGTCTCTCTTATATATATATTACAACCTTTTGAATGTTGCCTATTTGCTAGCTCTATGTTTGTGAATACCTGCTACCTGAAATTTGGTGATCCCTTTGACTCACCACTTATAAAAATGAAATTATTCATCATGGCTTACTATATCTAAGTCCATGGCTTAATACACCTTACTCAATAAACCTCAACTTCCTCACTCAATAAACCTAATCTCCTCAACGCTGCTAGATGCATAACGACGATTAATTAATCTAGATCATGGCTTGCCCATAGCTAAGACCATATCTGATAAAAAAAACTTAACTCCACTTCCTTAACCTCAATGAACCTTATCTCCTTAACCAATACACCTCAAACCAAAAGACCTCAACTTCACTATCTAAAAAAAATGCTTTTAAACAAGACTACTCGCCTCTTATTTCCACTCACCTTAACATACTGTAATAAGCACTCAAGTGCATATCTAAATTAATTTCTCTAGATATCTTAGATCTTACTCTTCAGCTTATCAGCCTACTCTGTGATTTCGTTACTATCTTAATCAATATCTTCTTAAACTCAATAAAATTTAATCAATTAAATTTAAAATGACCCCTCACCTAAATATTAAAATCCTTACTTGATCATAAAAAACTGCATCATTTATGAAATAATATATTTATTCAGATTTCCAAGATTGTCTATTAATTAATCAAACCTCCTAACTTTCTCATAAACTAAAATTATATAACTTCTTGTTAAAATTAAAATTTATATTTTTATCTCTAATTATTACTTAAACAATAGTTTATCACTAACAAAAAAATATTACCTACTCTTAGAATCTACTTACACCCTAATCTCTCCTCGCGTGTTTACAGGCTTTCACGCACCTCCAGCTGACAAACTTATCCAAGCCCTCACCTAACCTTCTATCCGATGTTATCCCTTGCATGCTTCTAAGGGTCCATGCCCCCTCCTTATCTGTTCTCCTATTTTGATTTATACAACTTTCTAAAATTATGCTAAGTCCAAATGTTATTAATCTAAATTGATAAGAATTTATATTTTTATACTTATAGATTTTATACTTAATGTACCGGGTTTGACTCTAAGTCAAAGAAATATTATTATTTTCTCTTCAAGTCTGTCATTGTACTACTTCCTCTCTTCTTTTGAACAATATATGTTTATCTTTATCTTGTTTTGGAGGTATAAAAATAACAAAAGATTTCGACAACTTGTTTTAAGGCGTACATTTTAACAATAAAAACCTTTTACCTTTTTCAAAAAAAAAGACGAGGGTCGTTTCTCCGTAGTTATGGTCAATAATGGTTTCTTTAAATTTCTATTTATGTGTAAAATTTATGCTTTTAACATCTTACTACATTTAAATAATTATAGTTATCCTTGTCTGTGTGTGTCGTCTTAGCTTTGCGATGTAGGAATGACAATAGATGACCGACCACCTGTATTAAGTGCGACGTAGGAATGACAATGAATGTTTAGAATGTTTTACAACCCTCTCAATTTTTACAAAAGAAGGATTAACTTCCTTTTCAGAAACTAAAAGATTAGTCTCACTTTTGTAGTTGCTGTCGTTACTGGCATGTTTACAATTTCATTTTGAAGTGTGTCACCCTCCTTACTCACTTCAAAATAACGCGCAGTTGCAGAGTTGGTGTTTACAGTTTCTTGTTTTGTGGCACAATATATAAGTATATTTTAACCACTGCGTATTTCCTAGGAAAGAAAAAGCCCTTTTAGTATTTCTTCTTGTTAGTTATTGAGCTACAGGTCCAGGTTCGAACTCTTGCATAGTCATTTTACTATTTAATTATGTAAATAAAATCCTGTTCTTATCCTTTTTAATTAATGTATCTGAAAAAATGTTTAGATATCTGTCTTGCTATAATAGGGTTTTAATTCTGTGACATTAAAAACACCTCTAATCTTAAGAGTCTCAGGGTCTTGAATTAAGTATACATTTTGACCTATTTGATATTTTACCTGATATGGTCCTTCATATAGTAAAAAGAACTTTTTTACTTCCTTATTCAAAGCTGATGATAATTGATGATTTTTTACAAGAACTAACTGGCCATTTACGTATTCAATAGTTTTAAGAATCTTTTTATCATGGTACCGGGTTCGTTTCTCTGCTGTATCTTTTAATCTTTTTACTGCAAGATGTAATTTAGTTTGGTGATCTATTTCTAATCTTGCTTGTTGCTACTTATAATTGTTTACTTTACAATTTTTACAAATACGCACAACCTTCTCTTCCACAGGAAATATTACTTTTATTTCGCTGAATTTGTACCTTTTAAATTTACTTAAATTTCTATTTTAAACTTTTCTTACTACGACGAAATGATTATAGTTACCCATATTTCACTTATTTAAAATTTAAATATTTAGTTAAACTGCTAATTTTTTACATTTATATAATCCGAAATTTAAAGTTTATTTAATTTCCTCCTGGATCAAATACTTTTTGTGGGTCGTACTTATTTAAATTTGATGTCCCTGAAAATGGTGGTACATAATTAAAATTTGGAGGGTGATGTACTTGATTGGTTGTTAATCTGGGGTTACCTGCATTGTTATTTCTATTAGTTTGTGTATCACTAGAATTTATTTGCCTCGAAGGTCCTTGGTTCCTATCCTGTCGATACTCTGTACTAGGATGTGGATATTTTCCTTTTTGCTCTGGTATTGAATAATTATTTTGATATCTCTGCCTATCTTGTCCATTATTAATTTCTCTAATTTGAGGGTTTGATGATTGCCTATGCCTATCAATATTATATCTGTTTGTTTGATCATTGATATCTTTGTTTCTTTGATATCTATCGTCAAATGCCATTAATACTCTCTCTACTTCTTTGATGTTCTGTTTATTTATGCTAATGAGAACGTCTTGTACTGGAGTTGGAAAATGATTCATTAGAAGACCTCTCAATCTATCCTCTACTACTGGGTATCGCAAATATTTCGCTTGTGTCACAAATTTATTGAAATATTCACTCATAGTACCATCCTTGTCGTTATATTTTCCATTAAAAATTAATTGTAGAAAATCATCCTGCATATTTTGAGACCAATATTTTTCCAAAAATATTTCCCTAGCCTGCTCATATGTCTCCATTCACTCTCTATACTATCTGTCCAGGATCTCGCCTTATCTTCTAGGCCTGATAAAAATATCTCTATTTTGACTTTTTCATTTATTCTTTCTCCTTTAAATACTCTTTCTACTTTATTTATATATTGTACTGCTGAAATGTTTCCTCTCTTTCCTTTAAATTTTGGAATAAGTGCTAATGACGTTTCTCTTAGTCCCTTAGCAAATAAGTTGGTAGTATCGTGTAAGTTACTAGATTCCCCTAGATTTGTTTGATTTTCAACCACAAAATCGATTAGTTTTTTATCTAGTTTTTCTTCTGCCTTATTTACGATCCCATCTATCTGTTCTTTAATTAAAATTTTATTTGTGTCTTGCTGAGAATCAAGTACTGATTTTACCTCATTTATTTCCTTTTCATTGTGTTCTACCTGAAGGTCCAAATTCCCAACTTTAATTTCTACTTCCTTTAACCCTTTAACTGATTCTTGTTCTATTGTTTCTATTTTATTTTTATTAGCTGAAATCTGTTCCATTAACTTGAACTGTCCTTTCCTTAAGTTTTCATGCTTTTCAATCAAAATCTGTTTTACTTTTTCTTGTTCTATCACTTTTGTGTCTACCTCATTTAACTGTACTGCTAAGTTTTGATGAACCGTCTCTAATTGGTCTATTTTTTGCTCTACATAACCAAATCTCTGATCACAAACCTCCTTACTTAACTCTATTTTAGCACTTAGTTCTTTATTGATTTGTTCAAGTTTAGTCTGATTTGTCTCTATTTTCTGATTAATTGCCTGGGTATTTGCATATATTATTTGATTAATTTCGTGTCTACTTGTATCTATTTCCTGTTTAACTGCATTTATTTCCTGTCTACTTTGATCTATTTTCTGATTAGTTTCTTGGCTGCTTTTCTTTATTTCCTGTTTAGTTTCCTCACTACTCGCTACCATTTGCTGTAACATTTTCATAATTTGATTTAAATCTACTACAATTTGCTCCATATTTTGTTCCCCATTCTTTTCTCTTTCTTCCTCATCTACTATAATATTTCTTTCTTTTTCTGTCCTATCTCCTTCTCTCTCTCCCTCTGCAAATGACTCGTCATTGTCCTGTTCACTTTCCCTTATTTCCTAATCTGATTGTTCTAGACCTAACTGATTCCTAGGTCTAGTTTCATTTCCTACCTTTTCAGAATAGCTACTAGCGTCACTATTATCATTTGAATCTGTCATTTTTTAATTATTGTTCCCTTAATTTAAATAATAAAAAAAAATTATACTGCTCCACCTCCAAAATGCACAAATGACATAAAATAATTCTTCACTAATTAATTTAAGTTTCTGTTGATGACTTATCTGTGATATCTTCTTTATACTCGTCTCCACCCTCAGTCTTCTCTTTGGTGATGGTTGATGGTACGCTGCTTCCTGCTTATCTCGGTCCTCGGCGCTGCTTCCTGCTTATCTCGGTTCTCGGCGCTGCTTCCTGCTTATCTCGGTCCTCGACGCTGCTTCCTGCTTTATCTTATCTCGGTCTTCGGCGTTGTCCTCTGCTGCTTACCTCGGGGAGGTATCTTGTGCTGCCTCCATCGGTCCTCGGCGTTGCTCTGCTGCTATTGTCGGTGATTCACCTCTAATTACCTCGGGGAGGTATTTCGTGCTTCTCTCGGGGAGGTAATTCGTGCCCCTAAGTTGGGAAGCCAATTGAAACGTTCTTGAATACGGGTCCCTACGTTGTGCGCCAATTAAGATGTTCTGGTATTTTACTGCACCGCGATGGACGCCAATTGAAGTGTTCTGGTTCGGCGCGTTGAGCGTCGATTGAAGTTACACCGTTTAATTAGCTGGTAATTGCCCCGTGGTCGAGCACTAATTAAATAGGTCCGGTTTTTTGATGTTGTGAGTTAATTGGTATTTATAGCCCCGTGATCGAGCGCCAATTAAAGAATTATAATTAATAAACACTTATTATTTTAACATGTTTTTTATTTCAGAATCTCTGTTTATTTAATGAGAAAATAGATCATGTAGAAATATATACGCGGCCTATTGTATGAGCACGGACAGTGTAATGATATGAAATTATACATATCAAGTTGTTATTATTCAAATCTATATTCAAAATTACTATATTTAATGTTCGAGCGGGCTGTAAGATTTATTTGTGTAGAACTGTCGAGTTGTAAGGTGTGGTGAAATCCTTCTACGTCTCTATTTAAAAATACAACGCACTTTCCGTGGAAAGAGACGCACCTGGATGACCTCACCCCTTTTCTTCTAGGAAGCTTCGAGAAGGAAATGTCGCTTGATATACCCCTTGAAATGCGCACATCTCCTCACTGTTGGTGATCCTTCCTTCTTGACAAGAACACGTATAGCTAAGATTAGTTTAACGCAATAGTCGGGCTTTTATCAAAATATAAAATGCGTGTGATATCTAGCTAAAAGTAAACAGTTAATTCATTTAAAATTAAAATAAAAGACTATAAAAAAACACCAGAACTTTTAATTTATAAAATAATATAATTAATTATTAAAATAATATCACACTTACGATGACGTATAGACATTTCTTATCAGGCTAGCGTTTTAAATATTACAATAATGGCTTCCCAACGTGGAGGGCCTGATAAGCTGAGTTAAAAAATATATATACATAAATTCAGTTCACAACCCGAGAAAGTGAAAGTGAGTGCTCAGAGAACAGTGAAAGTGCCACAAACAGCTTAAGTACTTTAAAAACAAAAAACAACAAACCAGGTGAATTAAGAAGAAGAAGTTCAAAAGCAGGCGACGTCGGAAGAAGAAGATCCAAACCAGGTGACTTCAAAGGGAGAACTTCCAAATCAGGTAGCTTCACAAGAAGGTCAGAGCTTCAAGACTACAGGTGAGGTACGCAGGGAGAATCTTACGTAAGTCATCAACAACAAAAAATTGTATTAAATATGGAAGAGACAGACAGTAGTAGCAGTGAAGATAACCTTCCCCTAGCACAATATTCCCAACCAATAGTAAAAGAACATTCTTGTTTAGAACTATCTGATCAGGAACAACGTGAACAACAAATTAAGAAGGTAGTTGAACCAATAGCTCATAAAGAAGAAGACTTAAGGGGGGTGGAGAATGTTTCAAAGGTAGAAGGTATAGCTCAACAAACCACCTCAGCAAATGACCTCAATGTAGTATTAATGCAGTTAATGCAGCAAATGAAAGAGAGTAGTGAAAAGAGTGAAATGTCAAATCAGCAAATGAAAGAGAGTAGTGAAAAGCTGAGTCAGAAAATAGACGAAAGGTTCGACGAAAATAGTCAGAAAATAGATGAAAGGTTCGACAAAAATAGTCAGGAGCTACAAGAAATAAAAATAAAGGTTGATGAAAAATTTAAGGGCATAAATGAACAATTCAACAGGTTAGAACAGGAATTACAAAATAAATTTCAAGAAGCACAAAACGACTTTGACAAAAAATTACAGAAAGTACAAGAACAGACTAAAAGTGACCAAATGCAGGTAAGGGATGAACTACAGACGCTTAGGGAAGACTGTAGTAAGTCAGAAAAGCAGACGAATGAGCAGATAAAAGAGCTCAAAGATGCAAAGGAAAACTTGAAGTTTAGACAGGACTCTTTAAATTCTAAGGTAAAAACTACTCAGGAAAGTTGTGAAAAAAATAAAAATGAAATTCTAGAACAGGTACAAAATTTAAAAGAACGGTTTGCGACTGTTGAAAAAGAGCAACAAATATATAGTGATAACCTTAAATTCCAAAATGACCTCTTTGATGGACACACTGTACCAGATGTGTACATAAAGGAAATAGTTGACCACCAATTGGACAAATTTAAGGACAACCTGACTGAGACTGTGGACAAGACGTCACAAACAGTCAAACAAATGCGACAACAATTAGAACAGGCTAAGTCAAAATATGACGAGGTAGTAGAAAAAGGGACGCTAATTACCACTGGTGCCTTAGTATTACCCAGTACGGGCATACAGAATCAACTAATGGAATCTGTACCCACCTTCAGTGGAAATAATGATAGGGTGCATGCTGTACAATTTTTGAAAAAGATGGATAGACTTTTTGAAAATAGTAAACTCACCGAAGCACAAAAAATAGCATTTTTTAATTCAAAGTTAGTAGGTGACGCTGAAGCGTGGCTGAATAATCACGAGGCTGAATATACATCATATGAAGCAATAAAGATACCTTTTCGTAAAAGATTTTGGTCCGTGTATAAGCAGGACAAATTAGTAAATGATATTTTTACAGGCCGGTATGATCCACATCGAGGGCCTATGTGTGACTATTACAATAGATATGCCATGCAGGCAGGGAATTTGGACATCCCTATTGACGAGGAAAGATTAGTAAATCAGTTATTGCATCACTTCCCACGTGAAATACAAGATGCTCTTATAGCTGCTAGAGTAAAAACTAGCGTTGAAATGAGAGAAATTCTTGAAATATTTGATGAGCGCTCTAGGAGAGAAAGGTCAAAACCACACATGCAAGATAGCTCATTTCAAAATGGAGGAAACCATTTAAATAGGGAGAGTAGACATAACCAGGCACGACCTATCCAGAGATCGAACCAGGAGTCGAGAAATCGAACTTGGGAAAATTCCAATAATCAGGGAAACAATTTTAATCCTAAGTACACTAATCCTAATCAAAAGGGAAATTATTCTAATCCTAATTACAAGGGAGATTTTTCTAGACCACCAGGGGATAGAATAAACTTAATCCAAAGAAAAGAACACAAGGGTAACGTTAGTCAACAAAGAAATCAGCTGATGAACACAGACCTTGAAAAAATAGAACCACACCCACTAAAAACCCATGTCATTGTTCATGAAGAACCGGGACAAAACTTACAAAAAAATGGTCAGACAAGTCATTGAGTTGCCCGACAATGACATCCACTCAAGTTAGAGAAAGGGCTGATACTTTAGAAAACTGTCAAAAAAATATTTGTGGAAAAAAAAGATGGGGGGGTTAGGCTATGTTTAGACGCTAGGCGAGCAAATCAATATTAATATATTTATATTAATGTTGTCAATTGATTCCACAATCGCCTGGCAAATTTCATTGTTATGTCAAAATAAAGAGAGTTTCATATCATATAATTTTAATATGTAATAGGTGTTCAGAATTGAACCCTAGGTCTGTACACAAAGAAGAAATACATTTACCTTGTAACTAAATGCGACTTAGGTTTGTAGTTACTAGAAATCCTACGCAGGTTTGTAGCGTTGAATGTATATCAACGTTAGTTAGTAGTTACTAAAAATACGACGAATATTTTCCAAGAAAATATATTATAAAAAAAAAAAAGATGGAGAATAACCCTTGTCCATCATATTCAATTCTCAGAGAAAAGGATTTCTTTGACAAAGAAATGTTTAAAAAGTAAACAACTATAATGGCCAGTAAGGCAGGTAGCTTTCTTCTACATGAAAGCATAGAGAAAGGAATATCACTAGAGGGAACCAAGGATAGGGCCAAACTCAGTCCATTTTAGAACAATGAAAACTGTAGTTCTGTCGAGTCGCCGCAGAGGAGCGCTAACAAACGTACTTTCAATTTTGGACTCGCGTTTTCGCGCCACAAAACCATTCATTGTAAGACTTAGTTTCCGATGTAGTGCGTGGGTTTTCTTAGAGGAACTGGCAACGTTGTAAATGACCCATCATCATTGTAAAAGATAGTAAACCTGCCCAAAAGGTGACTTGCAAGGGCGAGGAAGAAGTGTTTACAATGTCACTCAGTAGTGTCCTCCCCCCTTCCCCCGACCAGGATCAATGACCCGCCACACCAAACAGCAACATTACCAATAATTACTAGAGAGAAAAAGAAATACTACCATCTATTCAGTAGGTACTGTGTCTGGTAGAGAGAGGATGGATTCTAGTTTGAAGAACCAAATGACTAGTAAGGGAAGAGACAAAGTGTGCTTTTAAAGGCTGTGAAAACACACGTTCTAACACTGGAAACAAATTATCAATGTTTAATTTTCCAGTTCGTGATGAAGATAGGAAAGAAGGTTTTAGTTATTTTCTTATTGTTTAGTAAACATAGAATAAATACTGTATTTGTTAAATACTCCCACAAATGCTAAAGTGTTTCTGGAAAAGCATTCCTAGCCTCCAGAGGCTCACCTTATAACGAATATTTTATTTAGTGTCCCCTATACTCCAAATTTAAATTATGAACGTGTTACTGAATTAACATTGCGTTTTATAACATGATACACATACAGTTGATTTTATTATCTATTAGAAATTTCTGATTTGTTTTATTTTTAGTGATTTTAATTAAATTAAATATTTGATAAATGAATTCTTATTTAGAATTATGAAAGTAAAATTTGTTTTGAACTGTGTGGGTTCTTCTTGAATGTGCCTAGTAATAACTATTATTATTAGCACCGCGTCTTACTACCCGTTCAGGTTATACGCACTTACGCTAATGTGTAATGGTAGGGTGATTGTGAGATGAAATGAAGGACCTACAGTTTAACGTGGAATCCGAACCACGGTGGAGGCCTGGCATTCCCCACATTCACAAGTTGTGAATAATACACGTCTTGTCAGAGGTGAAGGAAGGGTTTGGCAATCAGATAAATCTGTGCCGAGACCGAGGATTGAACCCCGGAACCCCAGAACAGAGGTCTGACACCTTACCCCTAGACCGCCAGGTCAACCAGTAGTAATAACTATCTTTGCAATAAATTGTATGTGTATTTTTTTTAGAATTACCTAGGATTTGTTTTTATACATTTGGAAGAATTTAAATAACATGATATATTTAATGAACTCTTTTGTTAACAAACTAAACTAAGTAATTAATATGGAATATTTTTGTTTCTAATTTAAAAGTATTTGCATCAATTTTAGCTTTGGTAGTAGATTTGGTGTGGTAGATGTTAATATTTTTGCTTTCATTTAACTGCACTTATCTTAAGACTTATGTCAAATTTGAAAATAAAATTACCCGGATCAGTAGGTACATTTAACAGGCTCATCTAGTCTGGCTAGTCAGTGACGGAGAACTCAGGGTTCAACCCCCTGTGTAGGGCGGGGTGCTATTTCTTATATTGTTTTCTAATCTGCCTGATCGTAAATATGGGTGGACTTTCTTAAAAAAAACTCTACATTCCTCATTCCAATTCGAGTGTTGTTAATAAAATGCGTATAGGCTGGTTGAGTAGTGGGGCGCAATAGAAAAACGATTTCATAAGCCTTTTAAATACTAAACATTAGAAAATATTTGGCTCGATAAAATTGGTTTTCATTGCCAAGATTTTAATATAAGAGAGAACCTCATGTAGACCTATCTACAGCCAAGTTTACATCATCACAATAATGGTGTGGATTAGAAAAAAAAAAATTCTTTCAACCTTTAGTCAGGGATTTTTAAATTCAATATAAATAAACAATTTTGGTCATTTGTAACTCTTCAAAAATAATAAAAAGATGGTCGTTACAATTCTTAAGGTTAGCGTTTCATAATTGAGTAATCATATTTAGTAAAATATAAGCCTACGGAAGTAATAAAAAATGGTCATCAAAGTTATCTAAAACCTTCAATCGTTCTAATCCAGGTTTATAGATTAATCTTTTCACTTCGTCTTAGTACCCGTCTGGCATATCCACCTTTAATTACACAATTGAGGTAGAAAGGATTAAAAAAGGAAATGTACCTTTATTTTCATGGAGGGAGATGAGATAATAATTTAGGAAAATCACCCCTAGTACATTCGGCTGGTATTCGAATACCAACAACCAAACCAAACAAGAGCAATGTTTAACCCGCTTGCTCACTAACACTTGTTTTAATTATATGAAATTTCTTAGTTAATGTTTACATTAATGGGACTAAAAGGTCGCAAAAGAGAATCAATGAGCCTGGTCGATGTTTCGGAAGTTGAGCTAGCAGTGCCAATCGCCCAATACATAAGAGCTTATTGCCAGAGCTGGATAACTAGCAAAAATAAAAATAAGTATCTTAACAGTTGATATTATTTTAACCGCGTACATTTATATTTTAGTTTTGAACTTACTTATCGTTATAATAACTTAAAAATAAATATAAAACTAAAACCTCAAAATCATTGCGACTCCACCCTAAACACCTCGTAACCTCAAGGTTGGAAAACACTGCGCTACACATATTATTTTAAGTCAGATGACTTTGTTCCTATTGATCATATAAACCAGGTCAGGTACACCTAAAATAAAAATAAATTAAATGTATACAAAATGTATAGTCATTTATTAAATTCTTTAAGTTTTTTTTTAAATACTTTGTCTCACTAACTGTTCGGTCTATACGCCCCTATGAACTAATTACACTAATGGGTTAGGGATTAATAAGGCTTGATTAGAGGAACTTCACCCACATTTGCGTGGAGCAAAAGTGGAAAACCATTTAGGAAAATCCACCCTCAGTGCACCCAACTGGGGCTGAACCTCGGATCTTCTACGTCTTCAGCAGTCTAGTCCAACGGTAGAGTAGCGCGTTAAATATTTGGACTTAATGCTCTTAATTGGCATGATGTTAGAGACACTAATAGGGCTAACGTTAGAGCTACAGTCTGTGATCTAGGCACTTCAAATAGGAAAGCTCTTGAGCATTTAGGAGTTACTGTAGAGCAACCATTTATTTGGTTCAATAATAGAAAGGTTTACAGTTTGTACGATGTTCCTCGTTTACTTAAATGCGTACGAAATAACTGGTTAACAAATGATTTAAAAATAGGCGATGATATTGTTTCCTGGGGCATTATAAAAAATATGGCATCAGTTAACGTATCTTGTGTAACTTCTAGAGCATCAACAAAATTGAGTGACTGTCATATTCATCCAGGACCATTTGATAAAATGAGCGTCAAACTGGCATCTCAAGTATCTAGCAATGCTGTATATGCATCTCTAATGGCTTTAGCAAGCTCTGCCAAGGATCAAGATAGAAATATTGTGTGCGTTGCTAACTATGTAAGTCGTATGAATGACTTGTTCGACAATTTAAACAGCAAGTCTCTATACAATTCTAATCCAAATCGAAGAGCACTTTCCAGTTCAAATCCCCAAGTGGAAGAAAACTTAACCTAATGTTAGGATTGGATAAAAAAAATTGGAGCTTTGCTGATAATAAAAAGAGTCTTCCACCCACTTTCAATAGCTTCCAAATTACTATTACAGGCATTTCATTACTTTGGAATGATCTTAAAAATGAAGGAATTTCCTATCTGATTACATCCCACCTCCAACAAGACCCATTAGAAAACTTATTCTCTGTCTTAAGATATAGATGTGGTAATGATAATAATCCTACTGCAGAACAATTTCAAAGAAATATGCAACACACAATGTCAGTAAAATATACAATTCCTCCTCAATCAGCTAATTGTGAAATTGATGATGATTTTAACTTGGTGTTTTCTTCCACTACAATGCAAAACAATGGCAACACATCATTAAATGACTCTTCCGATTCAAAACAAAGTAAAATCTCAAAAGAAAAAAGTTTTTTTTTGACAAAGAACCCAATGTGCTATTGGCGGCTCTTGATGCTAGTGCCTTAGAAGTGTTAATACTACTCAGCTTGCACGCGAGCTACAAAATGGTAGTTTAAAAGAAAATCTAACACCATTATCAGCAGCCAATTCTAATATAGAAAACACAACTGATATTTCTATTACTCAACTATTGGAAGATAACGCCACATATTATTTTTCAGGTTATGCTGCCAAACAATGTTTGAACAAATTTCAATGCCCAACTTGCAAGGAAAAACTCCTGGATCAAAATTCTCACGTTTATTTTCAAGCCCAAATTCTTACACATTATAGAACATACAAAACTACAAAGTCTTCAACAAACTTGGACCTAGGACAACTAACTCCAGCCTCTGCTGAATTATGGAGTGTATGTAAGTTCCAGTTACGAAAATTTGTAGAAATCTTCGACAGCATTTGTCATTAAAGTTAACTTTTAGAAATTATCACAAGAGAATTTATCTTTAATACTATGAAATATTTTCCTACTTGGTTTATGGAATGTGAAAATCACAAACAATATTTATTGAAATGTCTTCTAATAGCTAGAGAAAGGCATGGACTTGAGTGGCCGACAAGATCTACAAGAGACACCAAAAGAAAACTGATAAATGGTGGTAAAGAACATCCGAACTTGAAAAAACTGAGGAATAACTAACGGACAAGTAACTGGTCGGATACTAGAATCTTACTATTTAATTTAAAATTAATTGGGTTAAATTATTGACTTAGTCATAATAGCACTAAAGCATTTATAGAATCTAGTAGGGGCTTGCAAAACTCCAAAAGTTTAACTTGCTTCACCAATAAACATATTTAAAGCTAAAATACTTAATGTATGTTCACTCTTTGCAAGCACGAAAGAATAATTATCAACATATTTGAACTTCGTTTCGGTTCCTAGATTATTTCATACAGTCAATTCAAGATTGCTTCAAATCGGAAAACAAATTTACTTCGCACACTTTTCTAATATAGATAAGATTATGTTTATTTACTATTCTTGGACTTATTTGATGGCTGTACCAACTATATTAGCCTACAACCTTTGCTAGGTTTTTTGACACGGATATTGTGTTTATTTTAATTATTCATTAATTATTTGGGAAAGTGATTTTTTTAACTCTCATTCTATTAGAGGTACAATTAATTACATAATGTAGGCCTACTATTTGTCATTAAATATTTAAGTGCTAAACTTGTGTTCGTTATTGAATATTTAATTTCACTGATTTAAAATTGGGTGCATTAACAATGTATATTAATATTAACTACCATGAAAATTAGGCTTATTTTAACTATTTAAGTTTCAGATTAATTAAAGTTTTATATAAAATTAAAGACATTTAAGATTGTTTAGTTGAAAATGTTGCAAGATACAGTGAAATTAAAATATCTTGATATTTAAAAAATAATCATTCTTCATCATTGGTTTGGAGAAAGGGACCAAACGAATGTTAAGGCACAATTTTATTTTAAATAACATAAGAAAATATGAATTTAAATTTATTTACTAATCTTTAATTAATCTATATTATATCATACATAACATGTTTAAATTATTTATTAATAATATTGTTTTAATATATTTAACAAATTTGCTATGCATAGCATATAAAAACATATTAAGTTGATATTAGTTCCAATTCTTATCAAAATAATATATTTGTCAAAATATATAATTCATAATTGATATAACTGTACTATAAATGTTTAGCTTAAATTTAATTTCTTATGAAAATAATGTGTACATTATAATGTTTATATATTTTTACAAATATAATTTTTAATTGAGTCTCATGTTTATTATTTTTTGTAAAAATTGTATTAATTCATTTTATTTATTTAGGTGTCAATATTGCTATTATGATGTTTCAAGAAGAACATAATTAAGTTTAAGGAGCCTTATAGAGAAGATGTAGGAGACGCGAGAAAAGTTGTGTTTTTCATTTTATATATCAAAACCTTTTTGGTCAAAATAAATAGAATATGGCTTTAATAGAAACATAGAGTTTAATTTCCTCCACATGGTGATATTGATAGTTCTTGAATATCTGTAAATGGTATCCTGGAATATAATGACAACTTTTTCTCTTCATTTAAAAGGTTTTTAGGTAATACCACCATGCTTATGATAGATATCCAACAACTATTGACATCATCATGTGAAGAAAATTAAACTACATGTTTATATTGAATCATATTTTATTTATTTAGGCCAAAAAATTGTTTTGATATAAAAACTAAACACTTTTTTTCTCGCGTCCCTTACATTCCCACTTCAAATGTCGTGTTTGTAATAGTTAATTAACTAATTGCCAAGGTGTTTGCATTGTACAGCTTTTGTTTTTTTGATGTTCCACCTTATATTGACATAATCTAAGAAACCATATCTTATGTATCTTTTATTAAGTTCTTTACGTTTCAAGATAAAAAGAGAAATGTAACGATTGTTTCTTCGTAATATTTGGACAAATTGATATATTTCGACTAAAATCTTAATAAATATTGGCACCCAAGAGGGACAAAAATATTTTGATTTTCGATCTAACTTTAGTCTATTATTTTGGGGGTAAAGATGTCCAAAATAAAATAAAGAATCTATTTTCCTCACGTATGGTGCTATAAATCTAATTACAACGTTGAAATTATACTTATCAAAATTAGCATGTCTTTATTTGGACCCCCATTCAATAAAGTATCAAAGCCAGGCCACTGTATTTTCTATGAGCCAGGCCAACAGACATGAAACTAACTCTGCTGGTTTGTGAAGGTTTGCTTAAAACTGTAAATACAATAAGCTGGGACTCGTACTCCCCACCCCCTCCTTTAGCAAGTGGCGGTTCTCGTACCTGCGTTTATGATCCAAGTGTCTGTTGTAAGTCTATTGTGAATGCCACCCCCCTTCCCCTCAACCTCGCAAACCACTACGGGCCAGACATACTTTAACTCAATGAATGATGAAAATGAAGTTAAACATAGACAACACTGTACGCGACTGGTTGCCATAGTAACATGACGCTTCTAAAGAAACCAAAAGTTGAAACACTAGCGTTCGAAGCGGTCACTCGACACAACTAAAATTTTTGAGACTCAGTGGAAAAACCACCTAAAAAAACTTGACTGAATATTTTAACCTTTGATGTCCTCTCTATAGTATACATTTCTCTATGATGAAAGTAACAAAAATAGACTTTTTTTTTCTTCCCTCTCTCACATATCTTTTTCTCTGACTATATTGTAATAGAGAATAGTGTTTTCTATGTACATGTCTTAAATTATGTCATAAATTTTGTAAAACTTTAAGTATAATTTTAATGAGAAAAGGATAATAAATAAATTAGTTCAAGGTTCTATGAATATTAAATTCTATGTATTCTGTATGTTATATTAAGCAAAGATGATTAATATTGAATTATGTGTTGTACTACCAATTTGTTAAGCAAGAAAGATTAAAATGGAATTATTTGAGTTGTATTAATAATGTATTAACAAGGAGGCATTTCAATGTTACTATATTAAGTGTGTCATCTTTATTAGACAAGCTGTGTTTGGATAAATAATAATAATTTATCAAGGGTTTATCATAGAAAAGTAGTGTATGTAATTCATTAAAAGTGCCTTAAAAGTAATAATATTCAAAATATCGATTCATCAGTAACGGTCGGGAAATTTTAAAGATAGAATTTAAATGCAGTATCAAACAAGGGTCAAGGTATGAACCTATTAAAAACAATAAAAATGTTGAAGTTTGTAAGAAATTTTATAGGCCAAAGAAATGAACGAGTATTAAGAATCTTTGATACAGAGTTAAAAAAAAAAAAAATTGTTTGACCGATCTAAATGATCGATATGAATTAAATATATTTGTTTACGACACCCAGTAATGATCGTTCATGGTAAAGTACCATCATAAATGCAAGGTATCTAAAGAAAAGGAGGGTATGTTTTAAATTCGCTTGGTATGGATAGGTAGTTATGCAATGATATGAATTATAGTCGTAGGTTTAATATCTAGTCTTCGTGGAAGATACACCAGTTGAAGGTGAAGAATTCGTCGTTGATCCTAATTGCACCAAATAAGGTGAGCTCCGTCGTTGATCCAATATACCTTAAGGTGAGTTAAGTCGTTAAAAATAAAAATATAGATATATATGGGAGGAATTGCCCCATAAAATCTATTTATGTGAGTCTACATCATTGAAGAAAGGTAAGATAATAGTCGACATAATTCATTTTGTTTAAACCTATACCAGGGAAGGAATTAAAGTTGTTTGATGAGATTATCTGGTGTGTTTCGTAAACAAATTAAAACAATATAATTAATAACAAAACTAGATAAAAGTATTCAACGGTGAAGTAAAGGAGAATGTCAAATATTTTGTCTTGGGCCTATAAAATAAAATAAAAAAATAGCTGGAGCAAAGACTGATTTAATTAAAGTCGTATAAAAAAATAGTTAACTTAATTAAAATCAAATTGATTTGATTAAAACATTGTTAAAGAACAATGGATAAAAACCATGATATTAAGGAGGATCGATCAATGAATATTGAGATAGATAATTTAAAACGTTGTGTATTAAAACAATTAAATTAAGTGTTATCTACATTGTATAACATATTACATTAAATATGTCAAATAGATTGTATTAAGTTAATAAAATGTAATTTTGGTTAAATATTTTAGAACTAAGATTTTCTGAATAATGCTATTGGATAAAAAAACATAATAAAGAAAACAAATTATTTTAGTGTGAAAAAAAAAAACTTTTCTATTTTGTTATGTGTAACAAAGGAATTTCAAGAGAGAGAGTATGGTTGAGGACAAACCTTAACTCAACAATTGTACTTAAAAATAATTTTGTTCTGTATATTCAATTTTAAGTGTATTTATAAGAAACTTGTACATTATGTAATTGCTGTAAGATATCACACACGTTCAATCTTTCCAGCAATTAGGGGGGTAACTGTAATGATATGAAATTATACATATCAAGTTGTTATTATTCAAATCTATATTCAAAATTACTATATTTAATGTTCGAGCGGGCTGTAAGATTTATTTGTGTAGAACTGTCGAGTTGTAAGGTGTGGTGAAATCCTTCTACGTCTCTATTTAAAAATACAACGCACTTTCCGTGGAAAGAGACGCACCTGGATGACCTCACCCCTTTTCTTCTAGGAAGCTTCGAGAAGGAAATGTCGCTTGATATACCCCTTGAAATGCACACATCTCCTCACTGTTGGTGATCCTTCCTTCTCGACAAGAACACGTATAGCTAAGATTCATTTAACGCAATAGTCGGGCTTTTATCAAAATATAAAATGCGTGTGATATCTAGCTAAAAGTAAACAGTTAATTCATTTAAAATTAAAATAAAAGACTATAAAAAAACACCAGAACTTTTAATTTATAAAATAATATCACACTTACGATGACGTATAGACATTTCTTATCAGGCTAGCGTTTTAAATATTACAATAGGTGTTGCTGGACGCCAAGTGAGTTCTGTCAGTATTGGACACCAACTGCCTTTACGTTGCACCATTCTTCGTATATATCCCTTGCTCATGGAAGCTTCGAGAAGGTTTAGTTTAGAAAAACAAAATACAAGACAAAAACATCTCTGTGTTACTGGGAGGTTCTAGAGCCGGAAAATGACTCAAGTTACATTTTAAAATCTCTCTTCGAACCTTCGAGAAGAGGAAGTTATTATTTGAAATATATATATATTGTCAACCTGACTTGACTAATGTCACGTGCGTGAAGTCACTGATCAGTGGCTTTTGCCTTCTTAGAAGAAGAAGTGCTTTAAGCGCCATTTAATATACTATATAATTTAAATGAAATAAGATACGTTTATAAAATTAAGACGATATTATTGTCAATGCTTTCACATACTTTTCAGGGGCAAATCAATTACATTACAACATGTCTGCTCAAAACTTGACAAAGAATTCTATAATAAGTTCCCGATCAAAGCATATAAGTATAAAAGAACACTTTATTCGTGAAGGTTCAAAATGGGGACATTGGTGTGACATACAAGCCTTCTGAATCCATGGAAGCAGATATTTTCACAAAGGGTTTGGCAAGCCCCACACACACCATCTTGAGTCAAGCTGTTGGACTACATCCTCGGCTCTAACGAGTGAGGGGGAGTGTTGGGACTTGAGTAATTCCATCCACTCACTAGAACATTTTAGTGGGTGAACCTTGACTTTCAAGAAGATAGGCAATGCCTTCTAAATGTTCTTTAATGTTTTCTTTTACGTTGTTGATTTCTTGTTCTGTGACTTATATATGATCTGTACTATTAATTATAAGAATGTACAATTAATAATCATGAACAATTTTGCTTTGTGTTTTAAATATGTACAAGATATGGAAACCATTAATTGATGTCATAATACCATTTCCAACAAATTGAACAAAACATGTTTTTTCGTTTAAGTGCACCTACTTGTGTTGAAGATGCCCCAACCGCATTTCGAAGGCTATCTCCTGAAGTGAGAGCAATGCTCAGTAATGTTGAGGTTCTGTTGCGTATACTGCTGGTTGTTCCAAGCTCGTCATGTGAGGCGGAAAGATCATTTAGTTCGTTACATCGCCTTAAAACATACTTGAGGAACAATATGACACAGAGGCGCATTAATCATGTGGCTGTGTGTAACACACATAAAGATATGTTGGACAAGATAAGCATTCATAATCTTATGAACAAGTTTATTGTAGTTAATGAACAAAGAAAGAGAGTGTTTGGTGAAGCCTATGCTAATTTAAAATAAGTATTTTGTATGGCATATAAGTATTTTATTTATAAGTTGTGTTGTCAGTGTGGTACACTAAATATAGTTCCTATTATTTATTTAATACAAAATTACTAATACTCTTACATATAGAGCTATAGTTATTTAAAATTTTGAACAACTAAGAAAAAAGATTGTTATTTTAATCTGAGTTAAAGGAAAAATTTTTAATTGGTATTAATGTTCATCTGATACATTTATATTGAATATGAAACTGAATTTAAGAGTATTTCTAGTGTACGCGTTGTTTATACTAAGTATATAAAGAATTATTATTAGAGAGTGTTAAATCACTTATAATATTTTGTGTCTTTGTCCCCCCCAAAGTCTGAAAGCCAGGCACGTCCATGGGTTTGGGTATACGTTATAACTTATAACAAACGAAAATAAAATAAATATGTTTAGAGTCAAATTTAAACGAACTTATTAAACATACCAATATTTAATAAAACAATTTGAAATCCTTAAATATATATAATATATACAGTTATAGTCAATTCCTTCAATGAGGTTGGTCGGTGAACGCTAAAACAATAAATTCTAAATAAGGTCATTGCATTTTGTCGAAATCATTACTCTGGCAAAAAGTTTCATTTCCGGAGTCAATTGTTGAAAAAGAATATTATGTTTAAAAAATATTATACTGTTGGTGTACTAAGTTGAAATTAATATTATTCTTTGAATTTGGAGCAATAAATTTTAAAAGGTGAATGAAGTCTAGTCGAAATTGAAGCAGAAATCAAAGGATGAATCACGACTAAAATTTAAGTTGATATCACCTCATGGTAATGGAGTTTTGTAGTGTCTTCTACGTTGAAAATGTAAGTGGATCAGACAAACTCACTTGTAAGTCATAGCCGTGGTCTGGAGGTAGTTATTAAAGCTGTCCCAAGACGTTGTACCATCTTTTACGGTCGTTTTGAACACCTTTTGTGTAATTGGCACTAATAAAACTTGTCATTATCACTTTTTTACTCCAAAGAATTTGTACAAGTCTGTATAGTTTTTGGGATTACAGATGCAAGGCCATGTCTATTGAAAAAAATAAGTTTAAAATTAATATAACGAGAATTAATTAAATGTAGTAAGACATCTCGCCGCGTGGCCTCAAAATAAATAAACAATTAAGAATCCATTAAAACTAACTAAAAATATAAATCGACAAAATTAAAATTCTTACAATATATAAAATTGTTTTTTTATCATCATTATATGTGTATTATTTAGAGTTAAAATAAATCTAGCATTTGATTTACAAAACTCCAACAAAAAAATTACTCTTACAATCGACCCAATAATGCTCGTTCGTTTCCCTGGAAAAGACCATACCTTCATTGAAATATTTCATTGACGTTTGTTCTACGATTGTGTTGTTAGAAAAAAGCTATTATTTTCAAGATGAACTTGAGTGACTTATTGATTTTCTTACTCATTGTATTATTAAGTTCCAGGTTGTTCAAGGGATTACTACGAGTTGCCGGGAACTACATAATCGGCAACAAACATGTCGGAGTTGGGAACCCACAAGGTGAGACTATTGCTTACTTTATATGTAGTTATATGCAATTTGGTTCAATAAATTTGGGAAAACCTGTATATTCATATCAACACACAAGCTGAAAATCATTGTAAAATTAAATTCTTGTATCGCATACTTGGCTACATAACAGTCCTTCCAAGTGGCAGATGATTCAAGTATGATCGCTTGCATAGTATTGGTCGCTCATATGTAGCTGACGATTCCACACGTCCATTACAGACTCAGTCTTCAACTATGATTGAAGAATGAGCCGAAACGTGGGATTAATCCTGGATAGCTCAGTGGTAGAGCATCCATGCCCTAAACCAGATGTCTCGGGCTCAATTCCCGTTTTCAGGTGTATTTTTTCAACTAATTTAAATTAAATATAATGGAGTAACATGGTTGGTAGAGCTTATTGAAAATCACTAATAGGTACTAAAATTTCGAAACTTGCCGTGAATATTATATGTCAGTAATATTTATATTGGAATATTTATATTTGTTTCAGCACATAATAACCGACCAGCTGCGTGCCCGTCATTGGAAAACACTCTAACATTGAGAGTTGAAGCGTCTAGGAGCCAACAACGAGCCCAGAATGTGACTCCACTCCGGCCAGAGGACCCACAAAACCGCAACCCCTGTGTGCCGGCTGAAGCACCGGCGGAGAAGCCGTTTTTCCAGCAGGTGGATCCCAGAAGGGTTTTCAAGCTAGAAGCCGGCGACCCCTATGTGCCGGCGTACAAACTCTTCTTCCCGAAAGTTCCGGCTGGAGCACCGGCGGAGAAGCCGTTCTTCCGGAAGGTGGCTCCAAGAAGAGTCTTTGAGACAGAGGCCGGTGACCACTATGTGCCGGCATATAAACTTTTCTTCGAGAATGTTCCGGCTGGAGCACCGGCGGAGAAGCCGTTCTTCCGGAAGGTGGCTCCAAGAAGAGTCTTTGAGACAGAGGCCGGCGACCCCTATGTGCCGGCATATAAACTTTTCTTCGAGAAAAGCGAGCCCTAAGTGCATGATATTTAATAATTGTATATATATATTTATGTGTTAATATTTCGATTGTTGATGTACCTCCCGCCAAATTTTCGTCTTTACAGAACTCAAGCAGCTTCACAGTTATTACCAAAGTGTTATTATTCTCTAACTCTACATATTATTATTTCGATTCATTGATGTACCAGCCGCAAAATTCTCGTCGCTACATAACTCACACAACCAACACAGTTATTACTAAAGTGTTATTGTTCTCTAACTTAACATACTATTATTTCGATTGTTGATGTACCACACGCAAAATTCTCGTCGCTACATAACTCACACAACCAACACAGTTATTACCAAAGTGTTATTGTTCTCTCACTCAACTCACCATGTTTTACTATGATCCTCCATATTCATTTGAAAATGGAATTAAATTACTGTGCCATACACCAACATTTGTCTTTTTATTTCACTCAGAGTTTGCATTACAGAATGATAATCTCTAAAATATTAATTATAATAATAATAGTTAGCCCCACGTCTTACTACCCGTTCGGGTTATACGCTTTAAGTTCTAATTACGCTAATAGATTAGGAATTGGTAAGGTTGAATTAGAGGAAGTGAACCCGCATTTGCGTGGAGGAGAGAGGAAAACCATTTAGGAAAAACCACCCCCAGTTCACCCGACCGAGATTCGAACCTCGATCTCCCCGTCCTCAGCAGTCGAGCTCAACATGACAAGCGTGTTAGCCAAGTACGCCATCAAGGTGGGTTATTAATTACAATAATGAACATTGTTTATAAAACACTTCTTGTACTCGTGAAGTTTCTCAAAATACTAATAACAACTTGCTACAAAGGTATATCGTCTACCACGGTATATAATTAAGGCCCTGCCTACCCTCTCTGCCAGTGTGTTGAGCTTTCAGCTCTCAAAATAGATGGCGTTGCTAACGTTATACAAACTTGTGGATTCCAACCATCAGGTTGGCAGAATTACTGGTTTGTTTAAACAAATGGGAGACTGGCGACATCTACCGGTAATCAGTAAAGGCAGCAAGCAAACTTTTTCCAAGAACTGAGAGAGATAAGAAGTGTAGTGCCGGACCGTAAAGTGTGTAGGCGACCAAGTTGGACTAAACGTGGGGAGATATAACGTCAAGATACAATCACACTCTCGAGCAGAAAAATTAGTTTATCCATTCCAGCCAGCTAGACGTCCATTAACCTGTAGTACCACTTTTGAATTTAGAACCTTTTTGATGCCAAAGTTTGTACTAGTTTTGTACCGTTTTGTACCACTATGAAAAAGTTTTGTACCCGTAACCGTTTTGAGTAATTAGCATATCAACGTGGTGACTCCAGGTTTATGCTCTTGTACCACTTTTGAATTTGTTTTATGCCAAAGTTTTGCACCATTTTGTACCACAAATAAAAGTTTTGTACCATTACTCATTTTGAGTAATTAGCATATCAAAGTGGTGACTCCAGGTTAATGCTGTTGTACCACTTTTGAATTTTTTTAATGCCAAAGTTTTGTACTAGTTTTGTACCGTTTTGTACCACAAAGAAAAAATTTTGTACCCGTACTGGTTTTGAGTAATCAGCATATCAAAGTGGTGACTCCATGTTTATGCTGTTGTACCACTTTTGAATTATGAACTTTTTTTGATGCCAAAGTTTTGTACTAGTTTTGTACAGTTTTGTACCACAAATAAAAAGTGTGGTACCCGTACCCATTTTGATTAATTAGCGTATCAAAGTGGTGACTTCAGGTTAATGCTGTTTTACCGCTTTTGAATTTTGAACTTTTTTTATGCCAAAGTTTTGTACTATTTTTGTACCGTTTTGTACCACAATGAAAAAGTTTTGTACCCGTACCCGTTTTGAGTAATTAGCTTATTAAAGTGACTACTCCAGGTAAATGCGGTTGTACCCCTTTTGAATTTTGAACTTTTTTTGATACCAAAGTTTTGTACTAGTTTTGTACCGTTTGTACCACAAAGAGAAAGTTTTGTACCCGTACCCATGTTGAGTAATTAGCATATCAATTGTCACGTGACTCCAGGTTAATGCTGTTGTACCACTTTTGAATTTTTTTCAAATAAATATCTGTTGATGGTAGTGATAAATAATAATGTATACTTATTTATCAGAGAAAAAATTATTTAAGGTAAAATTAGAGATAGCTTATTTTTGAAGATTTTGTCACTAACTATAATAACCTATACGAGAGAGTTTGTATCTTACGATTTTGTCGTACCATTTATTTGAGTTTATTAGTAAGCAGGTAAAATAAAAAATAGCTAAAATTTAATGTGCTAAATTTGGCCACTGTGCTTTGGTTAATTTTTAAAATTCAAAGGCTAAAGAGGCAATAAAATATTTTAAAAAACAGTTTCATTTCAAAGACTAGAACAATTTGGACTATAAAGATATTTTATTTTTATTACAGATATCACCACGTCATACTACCTGTTCATGTTATACGCCTATATGATAAACTAATTGGGTAGTAATGAGGAAAGAAGCATTTGACTGGTTATACACCAGTATTTTTTGTAAGGAGATGGAGAAATAATTTAGGAAAAACTACCCTCAGTACACCCGACCAGGATTTGCACCCCAAGTGCTCCGCTATCAGCAGGCCAATTTAACACTGTAGTTACATCTTAGACCACTCAGCCACTGAAGTGGGTATCTGTTATTTAATACGGTGTTTACAGTTTTTAAACATCTATAGTATTTACACAATTTTCCAGAAATAAATGTTTTTGGGAATTATTCATTATCCTATTGGTAGAGTTTAACTTGAGTAATATCTACATGGTGTCAGCCTGCAAGCAGGTTATACCAATCTAGAGGCTGATGTATGTTGGCGAAGATAGTGCTAACATTTTCAAGCTGAGGGTGCCATGTGGTTAGCACAACGAGCCCTCCAGACTTCTATCTCAGTTTTCTAGACTGAAGCGCTACTTATTCATTCAATTATCTCCTCATTTGTCCTCACGAGGTTGATTTTGGTTCCGTTTCAGACCCACTGCTTTACAGACAATTAGGGGCACTGTGGATCGTACCTGGGACTTCAGGATCTGAAGCCAGTAAATCTAAACACTATACCACAGAGGCGGTTGGGTATCAACTACTTACTTACTTACTTTATGGCATAGGGAACACAAAAGTTCATTAACTTTAATGGTTTTAAATATATTTTTCTTATCATCGGCTCCATGTCGTGGTCGATATTGCTAAAGTGCTATGACTGATCACTGAGTGCGTAAATTAATCAGCTCTAGTAACTTGACTAGTTTGATTCCCTGTTAGGTTGAAATTACTTAGTACTAGCGTGATACGAACTCGGCCAAGGCACAAGAGATTTTGAACATACAATAAGTGCGTTACAGAGTGTTAGTATTATTATTAGCACCGCGTCTTACTACCCATTCGGGCTATACGCACTTACGCTAATGTGTAATGGTAGGGTGATTGTGAGATGAAATGAAGGATCTACAGTTTAACTTGGAATCCGAACCACGCTGGAGGCCTGGCCAGAGTGTTAGTAACATTTACTTTCAGCTAAGAGCTTTTTTTTAAAAAAAAAAAAAGTACTTGAAATATCAGAATAATTGCTACATTGTTATATATAAATATTTATTTGTATCTTAATTTTGATATTATTTCTACAGTAAATAAAATGCTTGCAGGCTGACACCATGGAGATATTAATCATGTTAAACTCTACCAATAGGATAAAAAAAATTATTCCCAAAAACATTTATTTCTGGATAATTGTGTTAATCCTATAGATGTTTGAAAACTGTAAACACCGTATTAAATAACAGATAACCCACTTCAGTGGCTGAGTGGTCTAAGGTGTCACTAAAGTGTTAAATTGGCCTGCTGATAGCGGAGCACTTGGGGTGCAAATCCTTGTCGGGTCTATTGAGGGTAGTTTTTCCTAAATTGTTTCCCCATCTTCCAAAATAAAAATGTTGGTAGATAACCTCTCAAATGCTTCTTTCCTCATTACTACCCAATTAGATTATCATATATGCGTATAACATGAACAGGTAGTATGACGTGGTGATATCAGTAATAAAAATAACAGATATATTTATAGTCATAATTGTTATAGTCTTCGAAATGAAACTGCTTTTAAAATATTTTATTGCCTCCTTAGCCTTTAAATTTTAAAAATTAACCAAAGCACAGTGGCCGAATTTAGCACATTAAATTTTAGTTATTTTTTATTTTACCTGCTTACTAATAAACTCAAATAAATGGTACGACAAAATCGTAAGCTTCATACTCTCTCGTATAGGTTATTATAGTTAGTGACAAAATCTTCAAAAATAAGTTATCTCTAATTTTACCTTAAATAAATTTTTCTCTGATAAATAAGTATACATTATTATTTATCACTACTCTCACCAGATATTTATTTAAAAAAAATTCAAAAGTGGTACAACAGCATTAACATGGAGTCACGTGACACTTTGATATGCTAATTACTCAAAACTGGTACGGGTACAAAACTTTTTCTTTGTGGTACAAAACGGTACAAAACTAGTACAAAACTTTGGCATCAAAAAGATTCTGAATTCAAAAGTGGTACTACAGTTTAATGGACGTCTAGCTGACTGGAATGGATAGGCTAATTTTTCTGCTCGAGAGTGTGATTGTATCTTGACGTTATATCTCCCCACGTTTAGTCCAACTTGGTCGCCTATACACTTTACGGTCCGGCACTACACTTCTTATCTCTCTCAGTTCTTGAAAAAAGTTTGCTTGCTGCCTTTACTGATTACCGGTCGTGGTCGCCATTCTCCCAATTGTTTAAACAAACCAGTAATTCTGCCAACCTGATGGCTGTAATTCACCAATTTGTATAACTTTAGCAACGTCATCTATTTTGATAGCTGAAAGCTCAACTCACCGCCAGAGAGGGTAGGCAGGGCCTTAATATCTAATAATAAAATAACAATTTCCTACAAACTTTAATCTCCGGGTGACCTGGTGGTCTAGGGGTAAGGTGTCAGACTTCTGTGCTGGCGGCCGGGGTTCAATCCTCGGTCCCGGCACAAATTTATCTGATTACCAAACCCTTCCTTCACCTCTGACAAGACATCTTGTGAATGTGGGGAATGCCAGGCATCCACCGTGGTTCGGATTCCACGTTAAACTGTAGGTCCTTCATTGCATCTCATAATCACCTTACCATTACACATTAGCGTAAGTGCGTATAATCCAAACGGGTAGTAAGACGCGGTGCTAATAAAATAATTTAATCTCTGGAAAATTTAGAAAATCCTATACACTTCTGGAAGCTATAATTAGCTATTTATAACGAACAGATGTTATCAACATGGTTCTACAGTTTAAAGCTATACATTTTCCTCCTCCTTTATTCATAAATAAAAAAAGCAGTGTATAAATTTAACAGATGAGTGCATTTTATTATAACTACCTACTATAAACTAAAAAATAGTCATTTACAGAAACTACGTTATTTAATAGTTTCCTTTAGTTTTAATGAAAATAACTATATAGGTAATTAATACTAATACATCTTCCAGAGGTTTGAAGGTGAGTGTGACGCCAAAAACCCCTTTTCCCCCTAAATTTTATTCTGGCTATGGCCTTGATTGTAAAGTAAATTTCTGAGTGCGTCACTGGGTGGATACAAACATATATATAATTTTTTCAAACATTATAGATATCATCTTTAGATTAGAAATAAAATCAAAATATAGTGAAAGTTTCTTCGCTCGATTAAGATAGATTTAAAAAGAAAAAATTTAAGTTTTTATTGTTGTATATTTAGTGAGCATTATCAGAAGCGACAGGTTATATAGCGTGAATTACAAGCTAACTTAATATTAGAACAGACACAATACGCATTCCCGCAAATTTAAATTTCACCATTGGTAAATGTTTTAGTCATGCCGGGATTCGATTCTCAGAACTTCAGTTCTGTGGTAAGAACTGCTTATAATTAATGTAAGGTGTCAAACTTGGATTAAATTTGTTTAAGATATACGTAGCTAGGCGCCTCTTTACAATAATAAAGTAAATTAGAAAGGTGTATTTAAAAGGAAATGTACACGAATTTGAGTGGAGAAAAAGAGAGGGAAATCATTTGGAAAATCATCCCTCAGTACACAGAACAGGAATTCAAGCCCTGACCTCCGCGTCACCCAAAACCAAGCTATATTTTGAGTGTTATGACTTATGAGACCAGATAGCTTACAGCGTTAATACCAAGGTACCCGTTTTTATTTGTGTACAGAGGTATCATTTTTTTATCACGTATCTAGAAATGTTTTGCTAACAACACATAAACCGTACTAAATGTTGATTTCAATACACGGTCTGACACTTTAGATCAGTCGTAGCGTTTTTTCATGCTGAGATAAAGGTCCTGGTTTCGATTCCCGGCATGGCCTAAAAAATTATCATTGGTGAACTGTGCGTTTCCCCTTTCACAGGGTTGAATTAACTGTCGGGGGGCTGGATGTTATATCTGTTCTAGATTTAAGCTAGTTTATAAGTCGGTTTAGAAAGTGCATGTTAAATGCCCCAAAATAAATGAAAAAATGAAATGATTTGAATACATGATGTCAAATAAAGTAATGAGGAGGTTATAAGGGAGGACTAAACTTATGTGTGCACCAACTCTGATTAAAAAAAGATTTTTTTTAATACTTTGAATTAAGTGTAAACCCTTTAAAAGACTTTAACTACAATGAAGTCTATAGTTAAAACTATTTTCAAATTGTACAAATGTGTGTTTTAGAATTATGTTTATTCTTATAAGTGTAACTTATAATTTGTATATGCATACCTTCTTCTATCTTGTCAGTGTACAAAATTTAAGTAAGGGCCTCACTTGAATGGATGAGAAAGACCACAGTGATAAACGTATATCACTTTAAAAACTCTTGTACTGTTCTCTTAAAGGCACTATATTTTTTAAATCTATATGTAACCTTAAACACTCATTTAATATTTTACAAAATATTATTCTTAAGACATATTCTTGTAAATTGGTACGAATATAAAAAGCATTTTGTGATAATATCTAAACTGGTTTCTATTTTTTTTTACTGTGCATCAAACATGCCCAAAATATTCAAATTTATCTGTCTTAATTTATATTATTAATTTATTCTTAAGTTTGATATTTCTGTCCTCCAAATGGTGCTCTAAGTCAGCACCAACCACATAAACCTGAAAGGTTTTAGTTAGGGCCTATATCAGATCACTCAAGTTGGCTTCCATCCCATCCCCTCAAATTAAATATGTAAAAATACCACCATTTGGCGCTTATTTTGTTTTCTAGTCTCAGACCATTGTTATGGAAGGGAGGTGTGTGGGTAAGCAGGTTAAGTGTAGTTCCAATCCTCAATTTTTTTTTTTTTTTGTATAATGTAAATATTAAAATTCTGTTTTGCATCAAGTATGGCCCCATAATATGTTTGCAAGGGAAAAAAATACATAAAAGTGGTTGGGTGGTGGGTAAGGTTGAGCGTAGCCCCTTCCCTTAAAAATACACATCTACAATTTGTCTCCTTTTAATGTCAATGTAAATGTCTTGTATGGAAACTACTTATGGCGTTTTGCACCGTAATAGCTTTTGAATAACAAATATTAAATATTAAAAATGTTGGGGAGGCAAAGTTAGCGTATCTCCCTCCCCCACTACATAATTTTTGATTTTCCTATGCAAATATATATGCGAGATTTTAAAACTTTTTCACCCAATAATGGCGTTTTGCATTATTAGTTTAGTCATAAAAAAAATGTAATAATGTCTGTGATATGCATGAACATAAAAATTAGAAACATTATATTATTTTCAATTTTTTATTGTTGAAATGTTTTTCGTGTATGTACGACGTATTCTACGACCTAACAGTTTTGCAAGAAAAAATATGTATCACGAAAAAAATAATTGAAGAGCCAAAGCAATAAAAAAAATTGTTTTTCTCAAATATGTATTATACAGACAAGCTATTCCAACAACAAAACCTAGCTAGTCCACCAAACGTCTACCAATAATTATTAAAGAAAAGGTTAGGTTTGGTTGGTAAATATTGATGTACAGAAAATTTTCGCATTTCTTCATGACACAGAAATCTGAAATTTGGAGCAATTATAGGGGAATCATTCAAAAGGTGTGTGAGAATCAGTAAACTAAAAATTTATTTCCTTCCTCATTGTTTCTCAAACTCAAAATAGCCGAAGGTTCAGATTCACAAACTCGAGGCGTGTTGAGAGCCACGGAATATACAAACATATTTGCTTAGATATATTTTATCGGTACTTTTGTTTTTGTAGCCCATCTTACTAGCCGTCCTGACTAAGAATATTTTAATAACGCTAGTAAGTAAGGGATGAGGAACATATAATGTGGAGGAAATGTTACTGTATTTGAGAAACGGGAATATAGGAAACCATAAATAGGAAAAATCCACCCTCTGTACATCCAGATGTAATTCGAGCCCCATCTTCCCCGACACCAGCTAACTATATCATAATAATCTGGCGTTTAATCCGTGTGCCCACTGATGTAATTCTTTAATAGCTATTTGATGCTATGTAATTGAAATATTACATAACTTGTATTTTACAGATGTTAATGTGGGTTAGAGAATCACTCAAAGCAGTATTTATTAAAATATTTTAACAAAAAACCCCATAATCCACTATTAAAAAAGTGATAAAAAAAATAGCGCATTTGAAATGGTTTAAGTGTTTATATCAATATTATATTCACACTAAAATTAAACTATTTTTGTGTGTGTGTGTGTGTGTGTGTGAGAGAGAGAGAGAGAGAGAGAGAGTGAGAGAGAGAGAGAAAGAAAGGGAGTATTGGTGTAACTGTAGGCCATATACTTATTTAAGACTTTTGCAGACAAGCGGGTCATTTAGATAGCCCTTTCACAGGCGGCCTAGCTTGGCGCCAGAGTCAAGGTAGAAATGTCCTGCGTCGGGCTACAAAAACCACACACCCGTAGTATTCTGCAGGCTCATTTCATCTGTTCCATTTCATCAGGTAAACAAGTTCATTCGCGAGGTTAAGAGTCATGACAATGACTCGGTACTCAAACAACAAATCAGCCCTTTCATAGACAACCTGGCGTGGCATAACTGTCAAGTCAGATGTTCTATGTCGGGCAACAGCCGAACGGCGGGTCATTTAGATATGATATGCGCGCCGTGAATTTGAGAACCCCTACCTACGTATACCGCGCGTGGCCAATATTGTGAACTCAAAAAGCACCTAGCTTAAGATAGAAAAGACTTTGTATTAATATAATTGTGATAGTTATATTAATAAATAGATCTTTGTATTTAAACTAAATGAAAGTAAATTTGTCATTTATATAACTATTAGAGATTTATTTTCCTCAGAGACTAACAAACTAAGAAAATAAACATCGTTAGGTTTGAATGCAATGTTAATGAATGACAGGTAAACGACCGCTAAAACCGATTACGGTTAGTTTAGACCTTGAGAAAACCTATCTTGTCAGTTTTCTTACAACTTTCAACCCCCCCTCCCTCAAAAAAAAAAAATTCTTACTATCCCTCTTTTTACAAGAGAAGTATTCCTCTCTTCTTTTAGACAAAGAGGGAGAGTAATATTCAAACAGTACCGTAAAAAATAAACTGGCCGTCGGATGCGCCACTAGCGTTCTGCGCTTTCTAACGGCAGATATGTAACTAGTGAAATAATTTTGATTTGCGGCGTGTGTTTTTTTTCCCTATCATTCGTTCATCTATTTGTATATATCATTCAACGTCGATACTAGTTATATATGGGTATTGATCATACTAACGGCACCTATTATCAGCTAAGACAACTAGTTGAGAGGAAAATTTGTATTTTAAAAACCATGTATTTTGACTATAGTGTCGACTTGGGAAGTCGTTAGAGCCTCTAATATCGTCGTGATTATTGTAGCTAACTACAAATTAAAAAACTATAGCTAAAAAGAAAAAGAAATTATTTCAATTATAATATAAGTTATAAACAAACACACTAGCTTATTGTACAAAGAAATAAATAAATCGATTAATAATTTTTGTTTTCCCATTTTAAAATGCATTGATATGGGAACCATTTAATGAAAATATGTCAATAACTATTTTTAGGCATGAGGTTTGAAAATTCACATAAGAATTATGAAAGATGCCCAGATATGTTACTAAAAT
>JBCFYV010002396.1:0-38003 GCA_039000515.1 Timema cristinae
GTTGCCTGAAGCAATAGATCTTTGATTTTTTTTTTTTTTTGCTTCGTTCCTTGTGTGTTTTAGGTATGAGGCGAAGGCTCGTGCTAGGTTGAGCATTCTCTTTCTGGTTTCAACTCTCCCATTAGTGTGTTTGGTGACAAATTTCTTTTTCTTCTAACTTTTTGTTTGTTTCTATTGTCGTAGGTTTTATTTCTATAATATATGTGACTATGTCAATAGAATGGGCGTTGTCTTTCTCTAAACGTGAGAAAAATAATTGAAGCTATTCCAAACAGCTAAAGGTGTTTCGTCTAGTGCTAGTGGCGTAAAATATATGCATCCTTTTATATACCACATTTGCCGTCACGCTTTGGTGAGTAAATGGGCATAGTTTTTGTCTTCCTTTAATGGTGGTAAAAATGAACTGTTCACAAACGTTAAGTACATAAATGTACGAGAACATTAAGAAAAACAAGAATCTGTTAAAAGCTCTGGCCTCATCGGATAAATATGATTGAAGGGAGCCCAAACCATCATTTCCATCTGCCAGGAACACCGAAAAGTAGTAGAATTAGGAAAATAAACAAAAAATTCTTAACTTCAAATAACCTAATATATTTTTACAAAATAGAATGTTCTCAACACTTTTATTATTTGAATTTTAAAATTACTTGTTACTGTAAGCCACTTAGTCTTCGAAATGGAGATGAGTCCAGTAGTTTTGACTACCATATAATGCTTATGTTATGCTTACACACTTATGAAAAATGTTGCCAATTTGTCCCGATTTTCACTGTCAGAAATATGGACGCCGTGCCGGTATACCTCTCTTGTTCAAGTGAACGAGATCGAGTCGCTTTTTAAAGAGGTTGCCAAAGTATCAGTAACCATATTAAAATAACATGTTTCATAAATATTTTCACCGTATTGTTTTAGTTTCCCAAGGGGCAGTTAGTGTGAAGTCTTAAAAGACAATACATACCTCTCGAAGAGATAGAGGTTGTTTGTACCATCTGGATTTTTTAAACAGGGGGTGTATGTTCACACCTCGTACTATGGTTCTTTCTGTGGGGTGGGGGAACATACAATAATTGTGAATAAAAATCTAATATGTTTGTAGAGGGTTCAATGAGCTTTCATCGTAACATGAAGAGCAGGAATTATTCATAAATCAAGAAACTAGTTCCATTGAGTGAACAGAGATAAATAATTAATTGGTTCTTTATCCCACTTCCGACTGCTCCCAATCACCCGTCCACCCCACGCTTTTATACTATTTTCAAGCGAGCATGTCGGCGTTGGCAGAAGACAAACGTGTGTGTGAGAGAGAGGAACCGGCAGCTTTATTTATGATTTACAGTAGCATGGATACATGGGGATTAGACAGCATATTAACAATTAAATATATATTATATTATTTCGTACCAACCTTCTTACTGTTTCTTCCCCCTTCCACGCCGCCATTAGGAGTCTGTTGAGTTTCCGCCACGTCCTTTGCTAGGGCTGGAAGTTGTATGCTGGTCTCTGTGATGGAGGCAGCGGTACACAATCCGGTGGGTATATGGCCGCCCCGGCATCTTGCTGCTGGCCATCCTATGGTCAGGGCGATGTATATCGTGTTGATCCGGTGAATCAAGGCTTGCTGGGTTGTTGCTGATGCCATCGCTAGTAGGACATTAACTTTGTGTTTATCCCGACTTGGTGGTATATCAGCCGTTTGGGCCTTAAGAGCTAAGACAACTCTCAGGGCCTTTGCCTCGTCGACTTCCATTAGCGCTGTGTCTGGTGGTAAGAGTGATCACCTCGTCGGAATGATCGCTGCTGGTCTTGGCACCGCTGTTACTTCTACTGGTCGTTGATGAGCCGCATCCTCTATGGGGGCAATGCGGTCAAAGTTCCAGAATCGGTCTTCGCTGGTATTGATGGTTTGTGTGAGTTCCTGGATAGCTTTCATTTAATGTAAGTTGTCTCATCGTGGCATTTCTTCTGGTCTTTCCTGAACTGGACTAGTTTGATTGGACTTGTTACTAGATTAAAGTATCTCATTCTTGATGGTGTCACTGTCGATTCCTCTTGGGCGATGAAGGATGATGACTGCGGGGTGAGCGTGATCCTGATGATGAACCTGAGCCGTGCCTGGTGTTTGTCGCCGTTGGACTGGGTTCTGACTCAGAGAGCCGAAAGAGTTTTGCCAGATCTCAAAACCACAGCTGATGTGTAGCCAAAAATACTCGTACTCATAAAACATCTTTACTATATTGTGCAATGTGTCATTTTGTATAAGGAACTGTTGTGGCATACAAGTTTAAGGGATGAAAACCAGTATGGCTTGCTCTTTCGCATTAATAACAAATTAAAGTAAAAGTATCATGTTTCAGTTCATTGTAAGATTTATTTAAGTGGAGTGAACATGGTTTGTATTGTATCCAGCGACCGCATACATCACACATGAACCAACTAAAAGACCTTCTCTTTTTGTCATCACTACAGTATAAACATAAATTTGTCATATCTTCTGATTCTCTAAGAATGCGATTGTGTATGATTTTACGGAAAGATATGGGATCTAATTCTGTATTCCATGCATTGTCCATTATAATGCGGTGCATATTATGTGCTGTATATTATATACACCGCAATTGTATGAATCTGATCGTTTAGGGCAGTTTGGTGCTAATCATTGATGTCCACTTGTTCTTTACTAAATTTATTTCTTTCCGCTAAGAAAGATAGAAACAAGGCCAACACAATTCTATTTTCTTCGTCACCAATGTATTACAAGGAATTGAAAATATACATTTGTTTTTTCCTTATATTTACAGCAATTAGGCACCAATTCGTGCCATCCACGTTATATGGTAACAAAAGCCAAACCTTACTTAAGAGTGAAATGGTACACAATAAATGCAATATAATTTCTCCAGCTTTCTTTCCTAAATATTGCCGCACAAGCGTCTATTAGTGTTGAGCATATCCAAGAGGAGCCACTCAAATTTAAATAAGATCGATTGAACACTTACGTAACAATCCGTGCAAAATCAACCATCAAATAACATATACCAACAATATGTTTGTACCTTTCAACTGAACACGAATAATAGGGCACAAATAAGAATAACCCATTACCCTGAGATTTGTTATGGCGATAAATTTTAGTTCTTGTGTTTTCTGATTCTGGAAAACTATCCTTATTGGTAGATCAACCCTTAAAGGATATTTCACTTGGTAAGGAATCCCAAGAAAAATAATTGTATTTTTGGAATACCAAGTTTGTGTCCTTGAGAATAAACTGATCCGCATGGTTTTCGGGGACTCTAGAAATGTCACTTGTCAGGTCGTCACCATGGAATGCATCGGTCGATGGTAGCGTGTCATGTTTATACTCCAAATTTTCCAAGATATTATCAGTGTTATGTATGGAAGGTATTTTATTTATTTATATATTTCCCTGAGGTTACTGATTTAAGAAATTTACGAGATCGAAGTATGTTTCCTGTAGGGTTCTTCTTTTCCATGATTCCTCATCAAGTGGGTCATCAGCGTCCTCTTCTTCATTTATTCTTAAAGTGAATATTCTACCTCCTCCTGTTTTATTTTTAACTCTTTTGGATATGTTGTGGCGTATGGCTTTACAAACACTTTCCATTCGATCTTTTAAGATTTTAACAAACCTATCCGGATTTAAATTGGTTTGGTTTTTTAGTAAATCATGTTTGACCTTTTGAAACCAATTTTCCACAGGTGCGTTGCTCACTCTCAATGCTATTATTTCCGAAAACATTGAGCATAATATACCTGTCACGAGTGGCGTAGACGGTACTAGCTTGTGTAAAAAATAATCAACAAACTCTAAAACACATGTATTCATTTTTATTTTGGCTAACACTTGTTTCGACACAATTAGATTCAAAACCTCCGAGTGGACTTTTAAAATGTGCTTGTAAAATATGTTGTCCTTGTACACTGTTCTAGTAGGTCCATTAACCATATCTTCGTCAAAGTAATTTTTTGGAGTACTGGCTTCAATTTTCGGTTGGTAGTTAAAAATGTTAGGCTTTCCAGTATGTGTGGAGTAACATACTGTGACATGAGTACAATAAGAAAATGCTTACATCTCTCCGTGAAACTTGACCGTTTCACTCAAAATCAATACACCAATTCGTTCAAAAACAATTTTTTCTAGCTTTAACACTGGTAACGCACTGCATCTTTGACGAAACAGAAATCATGTGCATTAAATTACTACAGCAAGTATGCACTGTAATCATGTGTTTGTTGATATAAGAATTTGTGACAACGAGTAAACAAATATTGTGATAGTTTAATAATCCAATACCATTCCAACATTTGTTAACAAAAGAATCAGCGCCCAACTCCAGTCTACAATAAGTAGGTTGCCAAATGGCTTTTGTTTGTTGTTCTCTTTAATAAATTTATGGAATGAAAGGAGAAATATATAAATATTATACTTATCATGACAACTTAAAACTCACTCAATAATGGGTATTATGTAGCTCTCTAAGCGTATAAAACTCTTACAGTTCTCATCGATAAGTTTTTTTTTTTACAGTAGAGCCGGTAGCGTCCAGGTACATTGCCAAAAAGTTTTGAGTTTTATTAAACAAATAAAACTCAAAAGGACTTATAATGTATTGAATATATTTATCGTCAGACTTTTGAACTTGAAAATGCTTGCATGGATCTATAAAATTATTTTCTAAAATCGAATCGTGAAAGAGCTACTGAACGATATTTCTGTAAAACAGAGATTTTTTTATGTCCTGAAGGTGTCCCATTGAAATGGCAGTTGCATCAGATTCTCTAATTTTTTTCTATAAAATAGGATTTGGGGGGCTTTGTCATCAGTTTATCTTGAATAACTTTGCGTTTTTTACCTCTTAGTTGCGTAAATATTATATCATTTGGATAATTATTTTGCGTTATCGGTCCTTTACTGTGAACTCGCACTATATCAGGGGACGTATCAACATTAATATCCCCCCTGCGGGACGGGGTTTAGAATAGTCCCGCAGTAACCCCTGCTTGTCGTAAGAAGCGACTAAAAGGGGAGGCTTCTGTGCAGGACGTACCTCGTGTGGGACAAACCTATCCTATATCTTTCCTTTCACATCATTTTCTTCTTCCTTCACTTTCCACCTTTTTTACACTCTTCCCCCTTCGCTTTATCTATCCTTACCTTTTTCTTCCTTTCCCCCACCGTTCATCCTGCACAGAGGCCTTTGGCCTTTCCGTTGACGACCTTGGCAACTAACCCGGCTATTCTCTGTTTATTATTGGATACCACTGCCTTGAGCTCCCGAATGAAAGTGCGCCGGTTGTAATGTCTTAGTAGAAGGGCCTTAGGGATGACAATAACCGGGTACCCTACCTCGAGAAAAGACCGGTTGCGTTCACGAAGGCCCGGACGTAAAATTGGCACTTTCCTGCACCCACTTGCTGCGATGACCTCTCTCCTGGCGCAGCCCCACGCGAAGGTTGTCATGTCTAGCGTCGTGTAGGGTTTCCCGCCAGGAGGGTTAACAGGGCCTCATGTGGTAGAACCAACTTGGATCACCCTGGGTCTACGATCCGAGTATTGTGCAGGTTGTCCCCAAAAAAGGCATGGCCACCTCCATTGTCACCGCTGACACCTCACTGTCCGCTAGCAACGTACTGCCACACCCCGCTGGCAACTCACTGCCCGGCCCCTCACAGGGCCGTATTAATGATAAGAGCCGGAAACGGGTAAGGCCGTCCAGCCCTTTAACAGAAAAAGTCCAGGAAGTTGTGAGGCCCCAGCCCCGCTTCCTGGTAATGTCTCAAGTAGAGGAAAACGAAAGTCTTAAGCGAGTAAGCCCATTTATCCTCGAAAGAGTGATAAATGGTGCAGCACAGTCTGACGTATCAATAAGAAAATTGCGTGATGGCACTATAATGATACAAACAATAACAGATATTCAGTCCTCAAAAGTAAAGGCAATCTCTAAAATACCGTTGAGCAATACGTCTCATATACCGGTGAAGGTGGAGCCTCACGGGTTCCTCAATGTTTGCAAGGGAGTGGTCACTTGCTATGACCTCGACTGCGTGAGCATTGAGGATATCTGTGAGGAACTTTCCCCCCAGCACGTCACCGAAGTATACCGCATTGTAACCAAAAAGAACGGACAAGAGAAAAAAACCGACATGTATATCCTTACTTTTGCAACACCTACCCTTCCAAAGGAGGTCCGAGCTGGTTTCCACGTGCTCAGGGTCCGTCCGTATGTCCCTAACCCCCGGCGCTGCTTTCAGTGCCGGGAATTTGGGCATACGAAGCTGCGATGCCGTGGCAAGCCAACCTGTGCGGATTGCGGACAGGAGGCTCACGAAACACCATGTGAGTCTCCTAACCACTGCGTCAACTGCAAGGGTCCGCATTCTGCCTGGTCTCGGGCCTGTCCGAAATGGAAGGTAGAGAAAAAAGTCCTGGAGATACAATCCGAAAAGAAGATCTCATATGCCCAGGCACGAAAGGAATACACATCTAGTCAGGCTCCGGTATTTCAAACCTCCTACAGCCAAATTGTCAGTCAGAATATCAACTGTCCCAACTGTCATTGCACAGTTAATCTCGTAAAGCCATCTACACGACCTGTGCCATTAGTCTCTACTCGAGACAATCTCAATAATAACGCGCCAACTAAGGTGGCGCCTAAATTGCTAGAAGAGGCGAAACCTCAACATAGGTCGTCTCCCCCACCCGTACCGCCGAGGAGCCCTCCTCGGGGAACACACCCGACTGCGCCTCGGGGATCTCCCCCGAGCCCTACTCGGGGGTCCCCCCGGGGCCCACCTCGGGGACCTCCTCCGAACCTACCTCGGGGACCCACCCCGATCCAGCCGGGGGAAACAAAAGAACTTGCGGCCGTTGTTGGTTCGTCCGCTCTGGTCTCTGGGTCACCGGAGGTTGGAGTGGGTGGCGGAACGGGTGAGGCCGCAAAGGCGAGTGCTGCTGGTGCCTGGAGAAAGGTCCAGAGAGGTGTCGCCGTCACAAATAGCAAGAAAAAAGTGCCAAAGGCTGTAACAAAGCCTTCCCGCTTAGAATCAACCCCCAAGTCTCTTCCGGAGAAACAAAAGCCTCTCTTGAAACGAGAGGTCCAGGAGAGACTTGGCAAGGCCAGAGGAACTAAAAAGGTCCTTAACCAATTTTTATTACTAAGAGATAGTGACATGGATTGCGTGGATGAATAAATTTATATTTGTACCTAATGTCGCTACTACAATGGAATTGTAGGGGTTTTTATGCTCGTGTAGAGGAAATTAAACTAATAATTTCTTCCTTGCATCCTTCCATATTGTGTTTGCAGGAGACCCACTTCCGCCCAACTGACAGCCCGATGCTTCGTGGGTACGATGTATATCGTACCGACAAGCCATTCTTCGATCGGGCTAGCGGAGGTGTGGCTATACTTGCACGTAGCAATATATATAATAAGTCTATAAATATTGTATCTGATCTCCAAGTGATTGCTGTGAGAGTCTCCCTTCCTATAGAAGTAACTGTATGCTGCATCTACCTCCCACCAGGTGAACGTGTTTCAAAGAGGAGCCTAGAGGCCCTCTTTAAACAACTTCCCGCCCCCTATATTATCTTGGGGGACTTTAACGCACACAACCTGGTGTGGGGGTCTAATTATACAGACGCCCGCGGGAGGATGGTAGAGGATATTCTTGTCTCGGGAAACCTGGTATTAATGAACACCGGGACACAGACACACTTTTCCACCTTTAATGGTGTATCCTCTGCCATCGACCTAACTCTATGTGGCCCCGGGATCGCTGCCCACTTCCTTTGGGAGGTCCACTCGGATCTATGTGGCAGCGATCACTTTCCCATTCTGCTTTCGCTAATTGAAGACCCTCCCGGTATAGCACGTGCACCACAATGGGTGCTTAAACGTGCTGACTGGGATAAATTTCGCGAGCTCGCCGTATTTGTACAACCCCTTTCTCCGGACGTCGATGTTAATATTGCCCATTTTACTTCGACGGTCATCATGGCGGCGAGGGAATCTATCCCTAAATCCTCGCCAAACCCGCGCCACCATCCTGTTCCCTGGTGGAACGAGGAGTGTAGATTGGCTATTTCTGACCGTCGAAGAGCATTACGTCTCTTCCATCGGCGTCCTACCTTGGATAGTCTAGAATCATTCCGGATTATGCGTGCTCGAGCTCGCCGTATCATTCGTGAAAGCAGAAGAGAGTCTTGGAGACAGTTTATATCTACCCTTACAATTTCCACTCCCACAACTAAGGTTTGGGACAATATTCGTAAATTACGTAGTAGCAAAAATACCATCAATAACATACCTGCCCTCATGTCAAATGGTACGCTTGTTTCTTCCCCTGTGGAGGTTGCCAATGTATTGGGCTCTATGTTCACCGCCATATCTAGCGCTGCAAGCTACTCAAATGAGTTTGCAGCGCATAAGCGGAACATGGAGCGCCATTCTATTGACTTTGGTCAGAGTCAGGGGGAGGATTACAACTCCCCCTTTACTTTAGATGAACTGACCTATGCCATGTCCCAGGCGGGTAGCACAGCTCCTGGCCCCGACGACATTAATTATGAAATGTTGCGCCAGTTACCCCCTGCTGGACGAGCATGTCTGTTGGACCTCTACAATAGTGTTTGGGAATCTCGTCAGTTCCCAACACTGTGGAGGCAAGCAACAATTATCCCTCTATATAAAAGTGGCAAGGAAAAATTAGAACCAACTAGTTATAGACCGATAGCCTTAACTAGTTGTGTATGCAAAATATTGGAAAAAATGATAAATAAACGATTAATATGGTATTTAGAATCCCGCAATCTACTATCAAATATTCAATGTGGTTTTCGCCGCAACCGATCTACGGTGGATCATCTCGTCCGTCTCGAGACGGCAGTTCGTGACGCCTTTCTCCATAAACAGCATCTTTTGGCAGTTTTCTTTGACTTGGAGAAAGCGTACGATACCACATGGCGGTACGGCATTTTAAAAACCCTTTTTAACTGGGGGTTCCGTGGGAACCTCCCTGTTTTTATAGCTAATTTTATGTCAGATAGACACTTCCGGGTAAGGTTAAACAACACCTTATCCGATGATTTTATTCAAGAAAATGGGGTGCCCCAGGGCAGTATTTTAAGCTGTGCGTTGTTCGCCATTGCAATAAATGGCATTGTGGACAACGTACACCTTCCTGTCCGTTCATGCCTCTTTGTGGATGACTACGCAATTTATTGTAGTTCATCGAGTCTCCACAGGGCTGAACGGCAGATACAACTCTCTGTCAACAATCTATGGTCGTGGGCATCGCGTAATGGCTTTCGCTTCTCTTCAGCCAAGACGACGGTCGTCCACTTCCATAGATTACGCGGAATACATCCAGCCCCCAATATTTTAATGAACAACGTTGTTTTACCTGTCTCGGAGACCGTAAAGTTTCTGGGACTTTTATTTGATTTTAAATTAACCTGGATTCCCCACATCAAAGACCTGAAAGCGAGGTGCATAAAAGCACTCAACCTGCTTAAAGTGGTTAGCGGTCGGTCCTGGGGGGCTGATAGGGAAACCTTGATGCGCCTGTATAGGGCCTTGGTAAGATCGAAACTAGATTACGGCAGTTTAGTGTATGCATCAGCGAGACCTTCGGCGTTGAAGATGCTGGATAGTGTCCACCATGCTGGCATACGACTGGCTACTGGTGCATTTCGTACCAGTCCAGTCGTCAGCATCTGTGCCGACGCCGGTGAGCCCCCTCTCTCTTACCGGCGGTCCTATCTTCTGGCATCTTACGTTTCAAAACTTCACTGCATGCCGGAGCATGTTGCCTACCGACCTGTGTTTCATCCCCCTAACCGTGTCTTGTATGAAACCAAATGGCGTAGTACAAGGCCGGTTGGGATCAGGATGCTATCGGTATTCGACACGTGTGGGATAGTCCTGCCAAAGGCTATCCCCACATACCCAGGTCGAGTTTCTCCCTGGAAGATTCGCCTACCTCAATGCCATTATGATCTTGCCAAGTTCCCTAAAGCGACCACCCCGCCGATTATATATGAGAGGACATTTAATGAGCTCCTCTCCACTCGCTTTCAGGGCTTTGAGCGCATCTATACGGATGGCTCCAAGTGTGGGGCTTCCGTGGGATGCGCATTTGTTGTGGAGGGAAACAATTTTAAATTTGGTTTACCTGGTGAATCCAGTGTTTTTATGGCTGAATTATACGCCTTTTTTAAATCTCTGTGTTTTGTGTATCGTAAGTGTCACCGTTCTGTTCTCATCTGCACGGATTCCATGAGTGCTCTGTTGGCATTGTCCACCCTCTACTCTTGGAATCCCCTGGTGCAGATGATACATGAGCAAATTTTAAAAATTGATTCATTAAGCACCCGGCTCGCCTTTTGCTGGATTCCTGGTCACGCCGGTCTCTCAGGAAATGAACTGGCTGACCAGGCGGCCAAGGAGGCGGCACGCCTGCCTCCGGAGGCGAGTATGGGTGTGATGTTTTTAGATCTAAAGGGTTATGTTCGGCGTGGGGTCTTACGCACCTGGCACGAGCAGTGGGTTTCGACCCCTGCTCGGAACAAGCTGCGGTCCATCAGGGACGGTGTGTCGCGGTGGCCCTCTTCTATACGAAAGTCCAGAAGAGAGGAGGTCATCGTGACAAGGCTCCGCGTCGGACACACAGCGTTGACCCATGGATTTTTATTGAGAGGGGACCCACCTCCAGTGTGTGAGTTTTGCGATGCTCCCCTTAGTGTGTACCACATTTTGGTGGAGTGTCGCAAGTATGCCCCTATCCGCCTGGCACTTAATTTTAAAGGTGACCTTCGGTTTTTACTACGCGATAGCGCGGATGGAGTTATATGTTTACTTCGTTTTATACGCCAGGCGGATCTTTTTAATGCTATTTGAGTCACTTTTATAAAGTGACTCATCTGGACTTTCTCATATTGAGTTTTTTTTTAAACATTTTAGTATATTTAAATATGTTTGTTTTGTCTTTTTAACGTATTATTTTAACACGTTTTATGATTTTAATGTGTTAAATTTTAATATGTTTGTTTTGTAATTTTAACGTAGTGTATACACCTGTGGTTTTATTTTAGCAGGTGTATCACTTCTTTTATTCTAATAGCCCATTTGAGCGCTCCTATGGAGTGTCTCAAATGGGCATTTTCTCATATTGAGAATAACTGTTTTTAAATTAATTTAAAAATTTTATTATTGTATATTGTTTTATATTTTATCTCTCCACCTGTTTATTCTAACAGGTGGACTATGTGATGTCTCTTCCCATTGGGGATTCTACTGTGTTTAATTTATTTTTAAAGGCCCTAATGACCTTACTGTGTCTACGGGCCTCAAAACAATAATAATAATAATAATAATAACATTAATATCAAAACGAAACTGTTTACACACTTTATTAATTTTTGAATGTTTGCATTTTGCATAAACGATAACATTTCCCTTTTCTTGCTATCATATTTGTTTAAAGGTCAAGATGCAGTAGCTTTTTAACGTGAGACACATTTATTTTTCTATATCATCACAAATCTTTTGTCTTTGCATTTTCTCAGCATCCCTAAGATTACTAAAATTAAATTCTAAATCAACCTTCATAATTAGGGCAGTTGGAAAGATGCAGGCTAGTATTACTTGATTTTGTAATAGTGGTTTGCAACAATTCCCATTTTTCGGTGTGGTAAACATGGTAACATTTATATTTTCAGCCTGCTTTTCAACATATATCCTGAACCGTTGTTTTGTACAAGAACTATGGCTACCTGCACAGCTTACATAAATAACACCTTTTAGCTTTCTTGTCTATATTCTCTGAAAAACACAAAATTTTAGTTCTCCACAAACACATTGGCGTAGCAAGCGGTAGAAAGTCTATCTTTATCAATAATTAAACTAAAAGGGATACAGTAGCTTGCTTTTATTTATGGAAAATATTGCCAATACTGTGTTTGGAACAAGGTTTGTAGTATCTGAAGATATCACCTGGGTAACAGATACATCTGATGAAGTTGTCTTGTTTAGATCTATTTTTACCGGTTTTGCAATTGAAATAAACAGAATCTCTGTAAGACAACCGACAAGTTTTTGTAACGGTAATTTATGTATATCAAAGACAGCTGTGTTTTGAAGGTCGTCACAAATAGCAAGAGAAACGTTTTCATTTTCACATTGTTTCTGTGCTTTAATTTCTGAATATTTATAATGTGGTGTTATATCAATATATTGCTGTTTGGGATAAAGATTATTTGATATTGATATTTGATCTTTTAGCCCATTATTATAGACAAGCCTGCCATTTTCATTATCTATAGAATGAGATTTGCAACCTAAAATAGCATAAAAACTTTGGTTTTGACTTTTCATGGTGGGTAAAGTTTGAGGAATATGGCTTTGATTTTTTTGAAGTATTTATGAATTGGTACTCCAACCCCTTTTCTACTATTTTGAGTAGGAGAAGGCGAAATTCTTTTTTTAAAAAGTTATTGTTCCAACTCGCCGGCACCTTTTCGTCAATACAAACTCCGTGGCAACGTAGAAACATTTTGACTATAAAATTATTATCTAAAACTCCAAACTTTTTCCTGCGGCCCCATGTTTGTGTCCTTGAATCCTAACTCTAATGGTGTTAAGTTACCTAACGATGATGCATTTGGCATGCCCTCTCGGTTTGAGACCATATCGTAGCAGCTTTCGGTGGTAGTTATCTCCAAGAGGAGTGATATTAAATTATATTTGTCTGTAATTTGTTCTGGTGTATTATTTTCGTAGCTTGTGTTAGCTAGCTTACAACCCCTCAAATTTTTTGCAATGAAGTAATTTGTGGTTGGTTTTTTTGTGAGATTATTAGGCATATTCGTTGTGGTTAATTAATACATATCCTCAACTCTTTGAACATATTATGTGTGTAAGACATTTCAGAAGAAACAACAAAATTCAGTAAGCCATTTACTACCTGTGATATATTAAATGTGGGACGTATAAACATTTTCAATTTTGGTTTATGGCTTTCACTTCTATTATTGGTGTTATTTCCTAGTCTGAACTCTGGTTTCCTATAAAAGTTAACCCACATTTCCTTGCATGTTTCCCAATTGTTATTGAAGTAGTCTAAAAATGTATAAGGAGCAAAACTATGCAAATATTGCTTGTTTTCATTATAAGTGTCTTCATCAAATGAGTATACCAAAGCCTTCATTGCTACAGCCAAATTATTTTTCATAACTCTATCGACAGAGAGCTGGTTAATTCTCTTTTTTTAAGTTCTTCAAGACATGCCAAACACACAGAATAATACTGCAGATTGGCAACAATTTCTTAATGATTGACATCTCTATTCTTTCCTTATTTATTACCATTATCTTACAACCCATTATTGTTTCATTTAAAGAAATAAACTTTTCCATTGCTAAATGAAGAACTTCCTCAGAGTCGAACCTAACAAAAATATAACCTATGGGCCGACCATGACCATTGCCATCTTCACATAAAATACAGTACACAAAGGATATCTTTCTATATTAACTTTGTATGTGCCATCGATCATCAAAACATCAGCATATGTATTGGCCAAGCTTCTCATAAATTTTGTTTGAATCAAGAGAAAGACTAATTGTTTATTTTCATCTGTTTCTATGTGCACAATATTACTATTCAGTTTAGCTAGATTTAATAGCTCTTATATTAGTAACTCTTCTTTTGATCTCCCAGCTTCAGATTGTTCTCTCAACTTTTTTCTAAGATTGTGAATATCTTTCGATAAAACTTCTTTTCCTAATTGTTCAAAAACATATTGTTTTATCTGTTTTGTGCTAAATCTATATTTAACTAACATTGAAACCTCTTTTTCCTCATTTTTGCTAAGCAACCTCCTGTCAGTATACTGGGCCCTTAGAGACTTTGCTACTTCATGATTGTGCTGAGAGACAAGTTTTTTAACTATATAACCTCCTTTCTTTTAGAATAAACAATAGAATGACCTTGATCCGCGCTGACTCGCCGCCTTATCTTTGACCTTATGGGTCGACATTACATAACAGATAGGGGACTTGTAAAAGTTTTTAGAAATCCTAACTCCCCATATGTGTCTAGGTAGTATTAGTAGACGCGTATACTGGCTGCGAGCGGCTAAGTCCCCTATAAACCCGACCTCGGATTTAAGCATTATGCCATATTTAGACAAGTGAGGAGTACATAAAAAATAATTTTGTTAAGGTGTATCCTCACAAACAAAACAATGGGTATCCAAACATTGATCATTAATGTCAAAAATACCTGGAAGATATTTTAAAATATAATATGACTCCAATAACTCTTTACTCAATAGTGTAAAGTCGTTATCGACAGACTGATAACAAATATACCTTAATTCACAAAAATATAACATCTGATGCCTCGAAAAAAATATACATGCTTGTCTAATACGAACAAGTGAAGACTCATGAGATAACAAAAATCTCTGAATAGAAGAAACAAAAAAAGGATGCCTTAGATTTAATGTTTCTTGTAAAATTAATAAATCAGGTAAACAATAATTAAATATTGATCTTGAAACATACAAAATTTCTTCTGTATGTAGAAGTACATCAAGAGTCGAAATATAGCCATTTAATGGAAAACATATCCTTCTTATTGATGAAAACAGGGCCTAAAATAGTAAATAAAATACAATAAATGACAATAAACACCGCTGGCTTAAACTAACCCCTTCGGGTTCCTTTTTAAGTGAACAGGATTTTTAAGTGAATATTTGGGCTACGCTTGAATCTTCGGGATACGCTCGTTAATCTAATCACAGGGCTACGCTAGAACAGTACTTACAAGACATTCTTGATCAATGTTCCACTGAGTAATAATTGAATTGATATAAGGAGACATGATGACTATAAAACATCAATAGGACGGAAAAGGTTTATGTAGTAAAACACATTTTTTTTTATCTGTTTATTGAAACAAGGTCAGGAGATGAAAGGTCACATCTCATATATGAAGATATTGACCACCATACATAAGAAGAAAAAGACATTTGAACATTTGCTGATGAAACATTATTTACAAAAATATAATCTTACCCTTGACATATCAAATGGCGAAGACTGTTTTACACAGATATTACTAATATTATATTCTGAAGATATTAATTCAGTATTTATACTTGGTAATTGTTTTTTAGGTTTCAAATAAAAAGTAAATTTTAAACCTTTTTTCATAAACTGTCTAAAAGACATCTTACGTATTCCATGCCAATTATAATTAGATATTAAAATATCACTACCCGTAGGGCATTCTGTAGCCAAATATTATTGATATGGACGGTCACCCTTACCTCGAATTCTTGGCTTACCATTATGTTTACAAACAAATTCAACATCAAGAAAGGGATGTTTTTGAGATAGTTAATTGTTTTTGTGAGATCTTAGCCTTTTCATTGGATGGCCAGCATTCTCCCAATCTTTCATGGCTGTCTCAAAATCTTTGTAGTTATTGTAGAGTGTGACAACTTCCAAGCATGGCACCCCACCACCATATTGATGAACATTTTATAGTGCTGGTTTTTTGTTAAAATTCACAGGAAGATTAATTTGATGTTGACCTAAAGTGTGTGCTGACCCTGAAAGAACATCATACTTATTAATTTTAGTCACACTGTAATAGTCTTTCAAATTATTAGAGGAAAAGGTTTGTGAAGTAAGTTGGGAACATAACCAAAAAAGCTTGGGTTTGGCAGGTTGGGTTTTTATTTGGTGTGGTTTGTTTGTTCAGGATGATGACTGGTGTGTTAGGGTGAGCTGAGATGGTTGCTTGGGTTTGGCAGGTTGGGTTTTTGTTCGATGTGGTTGGTTGGTTCAGGACAATGGGTCGTGTGGTTGGTGGGTTTGAGACGACAGGTGTTGTGGTTTGTAGGGTCGGGACGATTGGTGAGTACTCTGCCAATCTTTCATGGCTGTCTCAAAATCTTCGTAGTTATTTTAAAGTATGCCAAATTCCAAGCATGACACCACATGACAATATTGATTAACATTTTTAGTGCTTGTTTTTTGTGTGAATATGCAGGAAGATTAACAAGTTTATGTTGATTTAAAGTGTCTGCTGACCCTGAAAGAACATCATACTTATTTATTATGGTTACATTGTAATAGTCTTTCAAATTAGTAGAGGAATAGATTTGTGAAGTAGGTTGGGAATTTAATGAAGAAAACTTGGGTTTGGCAAGTTGAATTTTTGTTTGGTGTGGTTTGTTTGATTGGGATAATGGATGGTGTGGTTGGTTGGGTCAGGACGATGGATGGTGTGGTTGGTTGGGTCAGGACGATGGATGGTGTGGGTGGATGGGTCGGGGCGATGGATGGTGTGGGTGAATGAGTCGAGGCGATGTATGGTGTGTTTGGTTAGGTTGGGACGATGGATGGTGTGGTTGGGCGGGTTTGGGAGGTGGATGGGTCGGGGCGATGGATGGTGTGGTCGGTTAGGTTGGGACGATGGATGGTGTGGTTGGGCGGGTTTGGGAGGTAGATGGGTCAGGGCGGCCGTTGTTGACCCTCTCACACCCACCTCTGTGCTTCCGGAGGTGGGGACGAGTTGCGGAACAGGTGAGGCCGCTAAGGCGAGTCCCACTGGTGCCTTGAAGAAGGACCAGCGAGAGACCGCCGAAATAAATATTAAAAAAGCGTCGAAGGCCTTAACAAAGCCTTCGCGCAAGGAATGACTATAAAAAAAGCATATCACAAAAAATAAAATTGTGTATGAGCTAAGTATAAATAATAATATTTAGCACCGTGTCTTACTACCCGTTCGGTTTATACGCTTTAAGTACTAATTACGCTAATGGATAAGGAATTGGGAAGGTTGAATTAGAGGAAGTGAACTCGCATTTGCGTGGAGGGAGAGTGGAAAACCATTTAGGAAAAACCACCCCCAGTTCACCCGACCGATATTGGAACCTCGATCTCCCAGTCCTCAGCAGTAGAGCTCAACACGACAAGCGCGTTAGCCAACTACGCCACCGAGGCGGGTCTAAGTATAAAGTTTCAGTGGGTTTTATTATGTTTACACATAGCCTCCCTGTCCAATTACACTACTTTTTGGTATATTTTCAGGAAAGAGGAAGAGGTGTACGGATGTCGAGGAGCTCTTCTAAGGCATTCAACAGGACCACAACAGCTCTATCAAGGTAAGTCATCTCAAAATATTGGGTAGATGTTATTAATAGAACATGACATAAACCTTTTATTCAACATTGCATTTTGTTACAGTGGTACACAGGGTGAGGAGGAATGGGCAAAGACCATTTCCAAACTTAATTTAGAAAATATGTTTTAAAACAAACAAAAATAAAGGCAAGGATCACTTCAAATAGTAACCAGAGCCTTTTACATTATAAGGAGAGGTTCCTTGGACTCCATTTGAGCTGGAAAGCAAACCCCTCTAATTGAACATTATTTTGATGACTACACTTCCAAAATCAATTCCAGATACATCTATTATTTGTCCCCTCCTGGTTAATATTCTGGGTGCGCCATTGCTTTGTTATATGTTTTGTTTCCTGTCATCCTTTGGACAAACTGTAAATGTAAAGCTTTATTTACCTACCAGGCAATAATGTTGAAAGGAATGTATTAAAGAATTTTAAACCAACGTTAACTAAACAATACCTAATTATATGCTTTCTACTTTAAGGAAATGGCCATTGCAGTCAAAAGATTATCTTCTGCACAGGAGAAGTTGTTGGTTCAACAACAGAGCTATACCACCACTCTGCAGGCAGCTGTTGCTGCCCAGCTTGAAAGCAACAAGCTGCAGCAGGCCCACAATATTAAAATTTCTGAATTACTCGCGTTTCTCCTTGATCAGCGAGTTGCTATTTACATATCATCTATTAATGTAATGCATGGGAAGTATATTATCTGAAACGACTTACAAGTAATATATGGGAGATTTTTTTCATTGTAAGCATTGTTATGTAAACTAATTACCTTAGCACAAACCTCTGCTTATTCTAGTTAATTGTATTATTCTAACAATAAAGCAAAGAACTTAACTTGTGTATAGTGCAATAATAAAACAAAGCATTTATTTTTTAATATCTATACTATTATACTATGACAAATTTAATGAGTATTTTACTATACACATCTCAGCTCAGTAGACACACTACCAACTGAGCTTAGGGTACTGGGTTAAATACCCGGCATGGCTGAAAAATGTATCATTGGTGAAGTCTGGGTGTTCTGTGTTATAATCTAATTTGAATCTAGAAGAGAAGCTACAACAGGCCTAAGAAGCCTGTAGTGAAAAATTTACAGTTTTCAAATAATAAACCAAACCCAGCTACAGGCTCGAGGCAGTAATGGATGTAAAAAAAAATTCAAACTATCTAAAGATAATATTGAAATACAATGTCGCTATACAATTGTTCTCTTTTATCAAGAAGTACCCTACATTAACCTACATTATCAAAAATAAATAACCCACCAAATTAAATCTTCAAATAGCCACTACCACTTGAAATTTGATAATGGGCGTATATGTACATTCGACAAATATCAACTAAACAATCAGATTTTTTTTTTTTTAAATGTTTAAGTATAAATACTAATTCTTTTGAAATTTTGTTCACAGGGATCAATAATAGTGGTGAAGAATTCTTGTGGACTACTCGTATTTTTTACTATTGTAATTTAGAATAAAATATGTTTGTAATTGATTTGGATTTTTTTTCTTATTTAACAAAATTTCCTCAGCAAACCCAACTCTGTTTTTTTATTAGTCAATTAACTTCAACGGTTGAAATATTGTTGGACAATAGCAGCCCTCACTCGCCTATCCTCATTGGCCTCATTGTCTCGAACATTCTCATTGATTAGTGCAATGTCTGGTGGTTCTGCAACTGCTTCTTGCTCATCAAAAGGTACTCTGAAGAAGAAAAAATAAGTGGAGGAATAAATTATAGTCAATGATGTTTCCCTTGATATTATATCTGTTTAATCATATTTATATTCAGTGGCTAAACAGTCTAAGGCATCACTCATGTTAGACTGGCCTGATGATGGGAGGGATATTGGGGTTCGTATCCAAATCCCAGTTGGGTCTAATAAGGTTGGTTTTCCCTAAATAGTGTCCCACGCTGCTTCTAAGCAAATATAGGTTAGATTAATGCTTCGTTCTTCATCCCTACCAAATTAGAGTAATTATATATGCATATAGCCTGCACAGGTAATAAGACGCAGTGATTAAAGATAAGTTTGACTTAATGTGTCTATCTCATGTCTTCTATACTATTGCGTCTAATCACTGGATAAAATAGGCCTTTGGCTCTGGCTGGGGTAAAAGTCCTAGATGAATTTAGATTAGTTTTTTACACAAAAAAGGTGAATACTTATATCATCATCATCATGAACAGTTTTCAGCCACTCACCTGGTCATCCTACCCTTAATATCTTTTGATTTGTTAGTGTTTGTGAAGCAGCCCTAGCAAGCAATAAGATGTAAAGGGCACATGTTATGATTGAGTTGAAAATTAATATTTTAATTTTAATATATTGTGTGTAAACAATGTACTATTTAATTTTAATATATTGTGTGTAAACAATGTACCATTTAATTTTAATATATTGTGTGTAAACAATGTACTATTTAATTAGACATATACCTGTAGTGGATCCATCATATTATGCAGAACAACACATGTTTCTATGATCTTTGCAGCTTGTGCATAGTGCATAGTGCAATGTGCGATCTCTAAGTAAGCAGCGAAATTTCCCCTTCAGCACTCCAAAAAACCTTTCGATCACATTTATTCCACTGCAATGCGTTTCAGTGTTAAGTGCTTCAGGGGTGCCCCTTGCAGCATTCGTGATAGGGGTGAGAAGCCATGGTTCTGGCACATAGCCAGAATCACCTGCACAAACAGCAATTTAAAAGATTTAATTCAGTTTGCTTACAACATAAAATCTAATATGGTGGCTGTGCTAATGCATCTGGGTGCCAAATGTTAATATTGTCAGTTGGGGTTCGAATTTCTGCCAGGTGCAATGAGGGTGTACCTCTGAACTACTCTCCTCTTCCTAATCATCTATACATCAATTATACATCTGCCTTGGTGGCGTAGTTAGCTAACGCGCAAGTTTCGTGTTTAGATAGACTGCTGAGGTCAGGGAGATCGAGGTTCAAATCGCGCTCGGGTGAACTGGGGGTGGTTTTCCCTAAATGGTTTCAACTCCCCCTCCACGCAAATGTGGGTTCACGTCCTCTATATTTTCAACCATCCCAATTCCTAGCCCATTAGATTAAGCGTCTAACCTGAACGGGTAGGAAGACGCAATGGAAAGTAAATATAATTGTACATAACAATAAGGTAGAAATCCTCAATTCTTTCCCTGTGTAATCTTTCCATCTCTTGCTTGATAATAGTCATGCCAAATAAATTGGTATTGTAATCGGCCAAGAAATCTTGCATTCATATTTAGAGCATGGAGTTTCTCTATCACATATCTGTAACAAAGAAAAAAAACACTATATTCGCACAGATTCTTGTATGTTTAAAGACATCAAGACCCTTAATCCCTCCCCACTTCTGCTGTTAAACATTAACTCTCGTTATATAGCCAACTGGATTGCCAGAGGTTGGGGTCCTAATCATTCTGGTTTTAACATCCTATCATGGACGTGTCTGACTTTCCAATTTTTATTTTTTTGTGGGGAAGGGGGGTTACATATCTGTCTTATCACCAATATTGAGGGAAGGGGGAGGCATATATTATTTCAAACTATTAACTACCCTTTTTGTCCTTGATAGTTAAATAGTTAATAATATTTATGTTTGAATGTAGGAATAAAAATAAATAAGATTGTTGAATAAATTATTGTATTTAATAATACTTAAGATGCTAAACTATTTCTCATGTTTTTAACCAAGGCCACTTACCACCTGCACATTGAGCGATTGATATTCATGGCAATTAAAGTACTACTCTTTGTGATCATGAGGAGTTGTTATGGCAATGTTGGTGCTTGGGAAAATCTAAATAATATACATATATTGCACCCCTAGAACAACACCGCCACAACTAAAAAATGGGCTATTTTGAGTTATGGCCATAATGGCTATGAGAAAAGAAAGCTTCTTAATATGCAATAGTGCCACTATCTCTATTACACTCGGGTCATGATTTAAAAGTGTTATGGCTGTGTTGCAGTTAAGACTAGGGTGTCCCAAGATACAAGGTAAAAATTTTTTTTTGCAAAGTCGAATACGCATACCCTCTATTTTTTTTCTATTTCACCTCAGTAACTTAAATAAAATATATTATTGCAATAAGATAACGGTAACCCGTGCCGACTTTACTTCAAACTTGAACGTGAGATCTTGTACGGGGAATACTATGGAAAGATGGTAAAATGTATGTTTCTTTGGTACATAAGACACCATATTAATCAAAGCAGATATTTATTAACATATTACAGTAAAAGAAGCATTACTGAACATATTTTCGTTTCAATGTTTGCTTTTTACAGTCAGGATATATCTTCGTGTGTTCTTGTACGCAACGAAACAAAAATTGTTTTTGTTCCTCCTCAACCGTTATTAGTCCATGAAAGTCCTGCATTAGTTTTACCGCTCTTTCAGCTGTATCGTTCACTGCTCTAAGTACTGATATAGTCTTTTTTGCGTCTAGAAAAGAAGCGTTATTCTCCCATGAAGAGGGACTCTCGTTGAGAAAACTATCATCAATTTTAAGTCTAGAAAACAATGAATGGCTCTTGACTGATATGAAATCATCGATGCTTTTTTCTGTAAAAAAAAAATAACAAGTAACAATTGTCTGATATAAATAAATAACTAAATAAACAATTACAAAATCAATGTATCAAACTCACCATACAATGAACCACAAAGTTCTTCCTTCGATGGAATGTATCTTTTCTCATGAGTCGAGAAATTTTCTCTATGTAAATTTGCCACCATTTTTAATTTTGTTTCTTCGTCCACATCATCATCAAAAAGTGCTAATACTGCTATTTCATCAGTCAAATACCATAAATGCTGGAGAAATTTCTGTAAAGCAGCTTTCGAGATATTTTCATTCACATTTTCGTAAGCTTTCAAAGATTTCAAAAAGCACAAATCTTTGTAGGGTGCTTTAACTGCCAAAATGCATTGATGCCATGGTTTAACATAGATTGTTACAATAAACAAGCAGACATCTAACAGTGCTTTCTTATCCTTGGTGTTTAATTTCAGCTGAGAACTAAATAACGATAGTTTTAGGGAGTAAATCGCTCGGGCCATCCATCTAGCTTGGTGCATGGCACCCGGAGGTCTGATTTTAATTTTTTTTTCTGCATCTCCACCTAAAAATACCATAGAAAGTTCGATCAATTCTCGATAGTCCTCTCTGACCATAACATTTTTAAGTTCATCTCGGTAAAAGTCCAGCAAATTTTCAAGTTCGGGTACGGTTCTGAACAGTTCCACTGTTTCTCTATAGCACTGTATTTTAGTGGTATCGATATTTTTCCAATTCTCTTTGAGCTTTTTAAAGAGTGGAATATCGGGCTTGTTGCCACTTGTTTAATTTTCACTTCGAATACGGCCTTTAACACCAGTTCGTATACATGATGGCGGCAAGCGAAAAAAAGCATTTCCCTATCAAATTTTTGCTCGAGGAGCGTACAAGCACCATTAAAACGACCTGTATTCGAAGCCGTAGTATCACAACAGAGAATTTGGACCTTGTTTTCGAGATTCCAATCTAAGATCGCCTTCCAAATAGCCTGCGCCTGTTCTTTGCCTGAGGAATTATCCAGTATCGGCACAGCAATGAGTTGTTCTTTTAGTCCAAATGAAATAACTATAGGCAAGCGTTCTTCTTTCGATTTTCGAGCACTCAAAGCAGGCAACAGTTTGCCATCCCAATGTAAGGTCACTACATCCGGTACCTCGTTTTGAAAATCAATTTTTATGTTTTCCGCACGTTCCTTCCGTTTTTCTGTTCGGATTCGTTGAATTGAAGACTTACTTATCGGAAATTCGTCAATGTTAAATCCAAACGCATCAATAGTAGCTTCAAGAATAAACACAGAATCTCGCATACTTAACTGACACCTGTCTAATGCAGCAACTAACTTTGGAGTAATAAAGTCTTTCCTCAATACTGATTTACTTGTCCCAGGTTCTGAGCTTTCGATCAGTGTTGGGAAATCTTCTGAATCCATATTTTCACTAGAATTCGAAGAGGAATCTTCTTGCAATGGTTCGTATGATGCCGAGGATGTTGAATCGGAAAGATATTTTATTCGCCGATTGTCTTCTTTGACAGCCCTCAGTTGCGCCCTTTCCTCTCTTTTGGCCAGTTTTTTATCCACTCCACCTAAGTGACCGGGACGGCCCGGCTCTCTTTGGCGCTGCAAGAACATCCTATCTTCCTCTATTTTCATTAATTGAAGTGCATCAGCATGTGCAATGTCGAACAAATTGTCTAAATTAATTACAAATTCTTGTTGTCGCCGCTTGAATACGTCTTGTAATTTCTTTGCATTTTTTTGTAAGTCTCTCCAAACTTGATACATATTAACAAGCTTCCTCACACAATTTGGCAACGATTTGGTAGGTATGCGTGCCTTTTCCCAAAATATAATACATTCGCGAATAGCGAGGTTTGCACTTTCATTAACACTTAAACTCACTTCTCGAATATTGTAAAACAAAACTGCGAGAACTTGTCCATTAGACGGAAGTTTTGAACCCGTTATTTGATGTCTTATATTACCTATTAAAAATATCACTTTTTTAGAACTACGCAATTCCACTGCCATGTTCTGTTCACTTATTAAAAACTATACAAACATTTACTAACTAAACAACTTGGAATTATAAGCACATTGACACGTAGACGTGCGCTGTCCTGAGTGAACTGGTACTGACACGTTTCACGGGCTGCACAATCTCACTGACGAAGCATTCCAAAACCTTCCTTTATCTTTTTTGTTTTATCTTTACCATTTGCAGCTGTTGGGTGCTCCGCTACAGACAAGTGTCGTCAGCGTTCGCTTGCTCAAGTATACATGTACTGACTGACACGTTTATATGCAAGTCGGCACGGGTTGCCGTAGTTCAAATTACATGAAACTTTATTTACAATTGTTTTGACATAAAAGGAAAAAAATAAGAGGGTATGCGAAAAAAAAAATTAATTCCGTTTTTTTGGGACACCCTAGTTAAGACACATTCAAATATCCTTCAAAACAAGACTGCCACACTAATTATTGTGGCAGTCTTTTATCAATAATAAGTGATGTGGTATTGCTGTTACCCAAACTAACACCGCCACATTTAGAGTTGTGGCAATGTTACATTGTATTGACTGGGTTTATCAAACGCCACATTTTAAGTTATGGCAGTTTAACAACTCATAGTTGCAATATTATTATGTTTATCTCAGCCACATATTGACTTGTGGTAGTTTTGGTCTTAAGTATGGATAGGTAATTAATTTTTATGTATGCATATTGATAGTTTATTTTGAATTATGGCAGTGACTGATGGTAACCCTGTTCATAGTTGTAGTTCATTTGTCAATAAAATTACTTTTCATTGTATTGTTGTCTATGGCGCTAATAATTGCCTGTAGTGTGAATGGTTTATTAAATAAATCTGTGTTTGTTAACGTTTTCTTTAGTATTTTATTGAGAACTGTCTAAATAATGCTATCTAGGGGAAATACATTGTCAGCTTGGTTGAACAAAACATGGATGCTATCAATGTGAATGAAGGTAAGAACTTGTTTAGATTATTTAATGGTTAGGTATGATCTATTTACCAAAACATTAACCACACATAGCATTATGTGACACATTTGATTAGATGCTTAAGTGTAAGTTTTATTTGCGTGTTTTATTAGTAATATAAATATTATATTTTTAATTCAAAGACTAAAAAATTTAGGTTTTGATATTTTTAGCTACTATGATTAATATTGAATTTCTAATTGGATTTTTTTTATTTTTACTGCTGTATTTGTGTAAATAAAGACCAGATATAATTAAAAATCAAAAGTATCAAAAGGCTAAACCAAAATGCATTAATAGCTTGAAAATTTTCTGGGATTTTCAGTTACAGGTATTTTAGAAGAGACAAAGAATTCTAGATATGCCTCAAAGAATGAAGATCAAAGTCAGAATGAGGTTGAGAAATTAGAAGAACTGTTTCAAGATGATTCCAAAAATGTTGCTGAAAATCAGTCACGATGTAGGTCTACATTCAAATATATCCCTAGTCCACCCATGCATAGTAGATTAACTTCTCACGGTGAGGATATGGATGGCGATAAGAGTGAAGAGGAACATATTGAATGTGGAAAAAATGTAAATAAACACAGGAATAAAACAGAAAAAACACATGTACATCAGACAATATCAGAATCTGATGAGGTAGATAGTGAAAAGTCACTGGAAGGAAGCAGTGAGTCACCAAATGATGGTCCTATAGCAGGAATTTCTGAGAAGTCGAATGGTGAGCTACAATTAGGTAATAATGTAAGCAGGAAAAGGAAGAGAAGTAAAGAAACATGGAAGAGAAATGTTTTGAAGAAGACACAATTCAGGAGTCTCGTATATAAATTCTCGGGGCAAGAGCATTAGCGAAAAGGAATTACAGCCACCATGTGGATCCAAATGCAAACAACAATGCTCAGTCTCTGTCTCAGAAGAGCAACGCAAAGAAGCCTTGCGTGCTTACTGGAATATGGGTAACGTGACATTGCAACGTGCATTTATAGTCAATTGCACACATACAATTACACCAAAATATAGGTACATCCGTGAAGGCTCAACTAGAAAAGACAATCGTGCCTACTACCTTCCAATTCTTGGAAAAAGAAAGAGAGTTTGCAAAAAAATGTTTATGGCAACCTTGAATATTGGTGACCGAACTGTAAGGACTGCCTTAATTAAAGGGAATGAGACTCTTGAATCGGTGGAAGGAGACTTGGGAGGATTGCATGGCAAGCAGAAACAACTTGATCCTGACATCATGCAAAGAGTTTGTGATCACATTAACTCTTTCCCGAGAGTTGAGTCTCACTATTTGAGAAAGCAAACTAAAAGGGAATTTATATCTGGTGAACTTACAATTGCAGAAATGCACAGGTTGTTTGAGAAAAAATGTAAGGAAGACAACAGAGCATCATGTAAACTTGGTACATAATCATATATTTTTAATCACAAATTAAATATTGGTTTTTTCATACCTAAAAAAGATCAATGTTCTATCTGAGAGCGGTATGATAATAGCAACAAAGAAGAACAGTTGGTCATGCAAAGTCAGATTGCTACTCATAAGCACGAAACTGAACGTTCCAGACTTGAGAAACAGCGTGACAAGGACACTGCAACCAAACACAAAGATAGTACCATTGTTGCTTGCTATGACCTTCAAGCAGTTTTGACTACTCCGTCGGCACAAGTTTCAAATTTTTATTACTCTAGAAAATTCTCAACTTTCAATTTCACTATTTATGAAATGGGCACAAATCAAGGCTATTGTTATCTATGGCATGAAGATCAAGCAAACCGAGGACCTAATGAGATTGGTACATGCGTACATAATTTCTTGAAATCTAACTGCCTAAACAAGGAGACAATTTTTTATTCTGATAACTGCAGTGGCCAGCAGAAGAATAAATACATAGCATGCCTGTATCTTTATGTTGTGGCCAATTATGACGTTCCGAGTATTACGCATAAATTTTTTATTACTGGCCACACTCAGAATGAGGGAGACACAATGCACTCCATCATAGAAAAACAAAAGGCGAGACTTTTAAAAGGTGGCTCTATTTACAGCCCTCACCAATGGGTGCCTGTAATTCAAAGTGAAAAAAAGAGTGGAAAGCCCTTCATACTTAACGAACTCTCTTCTGAAGACATCATCGACCTTAAACATCTTACCCAAAACATGGGTGACAACTTTTCAATAAACACTATTGGACAAAAGGTTGTGTGGAACGACATCAAAGTGATTAGAGTAACCAAAGAATTCTCTGACCGATTGCAGTATAAAACAAGTTATGATGATGAGGAATTCATGGAAATAATCATCAAAAGAAAGACTAGAAGGAGACAGAATAGTTCTGACAACGCTCAAACAATACAGAAAGCCTTTCTGGAATGTCCTGGAATCTCGGCAGCTAAAGAGCATGATCTCGTTCGCTTGTGTGAATCCAATCTTATTCCTAGAACATACCACTTTTTTTTCAAAGAGTTGAAAATTAACACCAACTCTGATTAGTTATTGAACTCTAATTCTAATCATAATTTGGGGTGAAGAACTCTTTATGTTTATTTATAATAGTGGTAGTTACTTAATATACCTCATTAATTTTCATAAACTATAATAATATACACTTAAATGATGATACTATTTTAATTCCTAACTATTATTATATTGAGTGATTTTTTCCTTTGTTCAAATAAAATGAATTTAAAAAGTCTTAAACAAGTATATTTCATTAAACTCTTTCTCCAAATACATTTAATAAAACATAATAATGATGTAAGCATTGTGAGGATTGAAACTAATTTCTTGAACATTGTGGTAAGTATGAGTGTTACAAAGTGTCCCTAATTTTTAAAATAATAACAATGTAATACTGCCATAATGGGACTTAAAGGCACTGTTTTGTTTAAAACCATAAATGCAACACTGCCATATTGTGAGTTGTGGCACTACATTGTTCTAAATGTTAAATCAATACTGCCATATTTAGTGAAGAGGCAGTGTTGCATACTGTCAGTAGTATAGCAAGCAGCCATAATCTTAAAATCTTATTTCATAAAATATATGAATGTATTAATATACCTTCTCTTTTTATTCATAGTGACCTACTAATCCTATACATTTCAGCTCAATACCTCTAAAGACCAACTAAATAAATTGTCATAAAAGTTTCAAATCGATTTTTCTCAAAACTACCTTTTTGGAGTTGTGACAGTGTTGTTCTAGGGGTGCGATATATATATTTTAGATTTTCCCAAGTTCTAGGCTTCCCAGGAGTAATTGGTGCGATTATATTGCAATGTTGGGGGTGGGGGTGGGGATATATATATATCCCCCCACCCCCAACATCGCAATATATTATGTTTAGGGTGATTGGGTTCAGGTGCCTTGTGAGTAATTTTTCTTAATTCTTTTCCACCTCTCTCTCTCTCTCAACGCAAATGTGTGTACACTTAAATTAAACCAACAATTCAACCTCCCCAATTCCTCAACGATTAATGTAATTAGTATATAGGTGTATAACCTTAATTATTAGATTTAATTGAGGAATTATTAGGCTGGCTGTATCCGAATAGTCAAATTATTCGCTGACGCCTTTATCTGTACCCTTGAGAATTGAATTGGAATTCATGTGATCAGGTGTAGAGCTGTCTAAATAATCACAAAGTGTACCGATTCAACCCCCAAACACCCATGAGACTGAGGACAGTGTAAGTAATGCATTGTTGACATGTTAATAGATGGCGTTTACTTAGTTTCTAGGATCAATGCTAGAAAGCAGCACAAGGATATAGAAAGGCCGTTGCTGTTGGAATAGTGTGCAGCTTTCGTTGGGAAGTGCGTGGCAAGAAGTGAATTCATCAAGACAACCCCAAACTTATATTTGAATGGTGCATTTCCAAAACGTCGTAAATGCCAAAATTAAAATTTTTCAGGAGAGAGAACTAATTTTCTTCTAATCTAATATCGTTAAAGACATGAAATATTACAATGTAATTTATAGGAACATAAGAAATGAAGAAAATATGTTAAAATGTATTTGATCTATTTTTTAACATATGTCATTAATAATAAACTTCACTTTAGTTCCAAAACGTTGTAAGTGCCAACAGATTTGCAAGTCAAAACGTTGTATATACCAGCATTATTGTTGTTGGACAGCTGCTGTCTTAAGAGACAAATTCAGGTAAAAACATGAAAAATTTAATAATACCCCATAAAAGAATTCTGCTACACCAGCTGAATTTACATTGAATTATTTTTTATAAAAAAAATATATTATAATACACCGAAACAATAAAACTGCAAAAGAGAAATTTCAGTACACCATAATGAATAATAAACAGTTAATTATTTTTTCAGAAAAAATGTAAAACTTTAATAAAAGTTTACTATCATTGTCTTTAACCATTGGTTTCTTCAGCACAGTGTTGCCCTGATTGTGTCAACATTGTTTCAAAATAGTGTTGGGCGTCTTGTTCCAGATAAGGAATCATTCTCCTGATATCGGCTTTCTTTTTTTCTGGAATTCCGAAATGTGTTCGAGCTGTAGGTAATTGAATGTCTTTGAAGTCCTCTAATTTAATTCCCTCCTTCAGCACATTAATCCCTTTACACCAACCTGCAAGCTCACCAGTTCCTTTTGCCACCATCACTTTACCAAATTCCTCAGCTGTAAGGCGGAGCTGTGATGCTGATGAAATTCCTAACTTCTTTGTGTTTAGTTTAGCATGGGCAATAGTTTTGAAATCATAGAACTCTTCAAACACTGTGCATGTGAAAGGTTTGTTTTGGGCTGCACTAGTAATAATACGAACCAGATCCATCAATGTGTAAGCCTTACAAACTTTTTTACGTTTCTCGATGACTGCAAAGTCTCTGTCACAGCTGAGAAATGTATGTCCCTTCACTGGGAATTTGTGAAATATTTCAGAAAAAAAATTATTGGCTAACAGAACAAGATACATGGCGATAATATACTGATTTTTGTTCTGACCTCCACAATTGTCAGACCATAAAATGAGCTTCTTTTCACACATACGAACTTCTGTCGTGAGGTATTTGTACAAACAAGAAGCTATTTCCAAAGACCCTCTTCCACCAAAATTTTCTGTCCACAAACACATAGTTCCCCTCCCCGTGACAGAGTCGTGAATTCCTAAGTTGCAAGCCGCAAGCTGCTGGGAATAATACATTTCTGTATGAGTGAGTTGAGGGATATACATCTGTTGCTGTAGATCGAAAGCAATAACATAAGCATCAGATGTTGGAGCATTTTTCATGTCAGATGACATTAATTTTGTGGCAGACTCTGCTCGACGGTGGTGTAACTCTTGCTCTATAATAGCTGATTGATCACCTTTACTTGATTTTGACAGCAAGGCTGTCACAAGTAGAGCGAGTATCAACCTTGGGTCTTGCAAAAGACAAGTTGAATCGTAAAAGGAAAATCTCATTATACCACTGTCGTGTAACTGGGGGCCTACCAGGAAGGCATTCAGAACAATACTTCTCCAAAAAAGCACGGTACATTCTGCTTACATTTAAATCTGGGGATAAGAAGAGCTTGTTTAGATATATTTTCCTTGCATAGTGGCTTTCAATGGTGGGAAAGCTCTTAATGTGCTCCACAATTTTATCTGTCCACTCAATGTTATTAAGAGTCCTTCTTGGCCCACCTCTTTGGTCTGAACTATCCATTTTACCAGCCAATATCTTCTCCCCCAACAGTTGAACCCTTCTTGGAGTCACTCCAAAGGTATTTCAAGAGGTTTTAAGACAAACTCTTACGTCTGAGCCACCAGGAAGAATCATACGGTAACTAAAAGAGTGCTGCCTCCTGCTTTCACTTGGATGATCGTATTTACCATAACGTCTTCTTTTGATTAACTGTGGATGGATAAACCGTTGCAGATAGTTCTGTTGTTTGTTGTAGTCTGCCATTTCATAAAAGTTGTTAAACAGCTCATGTCGATATGCCAAACGTATGGATCTGCATGCGAACGTGCATTTACACTTCACCTGAAACCAGAAAAAAAATACCTTTAAGTAACTATTCTAATCATTGGGGTTGAGTCGACCTAGATCTGGTTTAGGGGTAAAGTACTCGCCTCTGGATCCGATGTTCATGGATTCAAACCCAACCTAGATCGACATATTTTTAATTACCCATAAAAATCTGCAGCATAACGTCCTTTGGAGGATAAGGGTTAGTAAAGCCATCAATCATAATGTCGATTGTTGCGTGTAAATCTATCGTGTGTGATTGAATCAGTTGGTGCAGAAAGTACATCCATTAAAATCTCAAGTCAGATTTTTTATGGTCACAATACTTTCTTCCTCCTTGAGTAAACGAGAAAGTAAAATCAGTTTTATTTATTTATTTACACGTCATATTTAAATTAAAATATAATTATTACTTACACCTCAAAAGGAGTATTTTTCTATGATCACAATACTTTCCCCATCCTTAAAGTAGTGAAAAAGTAAAAAAATGTTCATCTATACTTATAAAATAACATTTCCTGATTGACTGACTGACTGACTGACTGATTCATCATCGCCGAGCGCAAACTATCAAGGCTACAAGCATGAAATTCGGACTGTATATTCATTTTGTTATGTAGGCACCCACTAAGAAAGGATTTTAGAAAATTTCACCCCAAAGGGGTCAAAATATGGGATGATAATATGTATGAAAGTCTGTCATTTTGAAAGTTACATAAACAAAATTTTGTATTTCGTTATTGACGTAAAACAAATAAATACGTGTTTCAGGAATTTTGGAAATTTTATTTAATAAGGGATGAAAAAGGGGGTAAAAATTTGTATCGGACTTGCATTATTTTTGATCTGAGGTCAAGTTATGGTCATCAACATAACATTTTAAATTAATCTGTAAATACATATGCATATTTTCGTATTTGTATATAATCAACTTCCACGCGAGCAAAGCCGCGGGCAACAGCTATCTAGTTCATTTATATACACACATTTAAATTAAATGTAATCACATCTCTTACCTCAGTTAGAGAATTTTTCATTTTGACTATCTTTAAAGATTTTGGAGATACATATTCACTACCCGAATTTCTTTGTTTTTTCACTTTGTTTTTAAACCAGTTATCTTCAAATCTTTTTTTCTTAGAAGGTTGACTTACATTAGAACTCATAGCAATAAATAAACAAGAAACATACACAGAGTTGTCACTTGTCACTATTACAAAGCAACTGGCCAACGTTGCCGCTCGAATTGCACCTTGGCTGTTACAACGTTATGACTTGCACAACAGTTCAACTTAAATTTTCTACCGCTAGGATCAGCACTATCTTGTCACGAATATTCCACAGCGTGAAGCGTGGCATTTACAACCCATTTCCGTTAAAAAACATATTTCACCTATATGTGGCATTTACAACGTTTTGGAAATTCACCATTCATTTAAAGTGCCCACATATAATGTAAAAAAATTGGTAATGTCTTCTTAAAAGCTAACCTATAACCTAGGTTTATACTTACCCATATTGTACCCTCTCTCTTTGGGCTACGGTGGTAGGAAATACTATCCACCGGTCTGCTAATTGGGCTGATACCGCATTGCAGACAGCATGGATGCATGAGACAATTGCTGTCTGAATCAATGAGACAAAGGCATCTTGGCCACTCCACGCTGGTAGCCACCCTCAGAGAAGAAACTTAGCGCAGCAAGTACCTACATGCCGAATAAGATTGCATTATAATAATGTAGGCCTACTTAAGCAAAATAGAACAAATTCACATGTTTAAATTTGACAATGTGCATTAAAAGTTTATTTACCTGTATGTGGACCGGAATCCCTGATGCTAGGGTTCTTTGGAGCCTGCCCCTCAAGAGATCACACAAATCCCGACCCATAACAAGACTTATTCTATACAAACTTTGGAATGCTCTCGGAGATTTCGAAAGGATTGCTAATATCACAAAGCATTTGCCTACGCAATTGCATTCATTGCCTCTCTACCCTTCTTCTTAGTATAATTAATTGAAGATGGGCAAGTGCTTCCATATCAAAAGATTTTACAATATAAAATAATAAAATTAATACAAACTAACGTGAACTATAAATTATCAAACTAATGAGAAAAGAATCCAACCTTTTAAAGTGTTATAATACACACTGTTCAACTAGTGGTCCATACCAAACCTAACCTAACCTAATCTAACATGATTATTAATATTACTTAAACAAAGTGTTTTATGAGCAACTATATCTAACGTAAAAAAAATTAACACTAATTAAAGTTTTATAATACACACTGTTTAACTAAACAACTTATCTAACACTTCTAAAGTATGAATAAAACTGACACAAAGCATTTAAATAGCAACTATATTATAGCCTAATATAAACTGTAAAAACAACACTTGAAAAATGCTATTATGTGCTATAAACATGAGTATACACAAAACTTGAAAAAAATTAAACCCTAAAACACATAAATAAATACTACTATAACAAAATGTAAATAGTATATTAAATTCAACGAAAGGAAATACAAAAATAAGATGTATCAGTAGGCTAACAGAGGGGGTAGAGAGGTTTTTTAACTTATATAAAAAATTCGATATCTTACCGTGGTTGGTAACTACCAAAGAGCGCTCACAATCACACTTGTTAGTATATACTTGGTGGTGTTCCAATCAGACATTGGTAACAGTCTCCGTGGTGCTCATGCTAGCCCTGCAGATGTCTTAATTCTTTTCCCCATTTCATTTTATGGCATTTGTCACAATTTTCTTTTTCTGCCTGCTCCTATCGTCTCATCTTGATTAATATTATTATTTAAAGACTCTAAAGAAGTATTAATATTTATTGTGTTTGTCTCTGGGCTCTCGTCTTGGCCAGTGTTCAACTTATCTGTCATTATCTTTATAGAATTTAATATGAAGATATTTAGAATAAATAAGTATAAGTAAGAAAGATTTTTGTGAAATTACAAACTTTTACTATAGTAAGTCTATATAGATTAATTAAAATCAAATAATTTATTGATTAATACACATATGATTTAAGATATCAGAACATTATTAAAATAACACATTAAAAATGTGAGTCAAGGTCACATACATGATAAGTAAAAATATAACGAAAAAACACAAATAATTCAACTTTATTAAACTATATAGACAATAAGTAACAAATGACTAGAGGACTAATGTTTGGTTGTGCATTTTTTATTGTTTTTTGAAATTTGATGGTAGGATCATTTTTCAGTTCGACAATATTGTTACTATTTATAAAATCCATGGTTTTGGAAATGTAATCATTAAGATTCATGAGAACGATTGTGTTTCCTTTGTCTGACTTGATGTTTATAATCTTATTCTTTTTAAATTTGTTATTAAGGTGTTTGAGGATATGTTCTTTAAGGTTTGATTTGTTTTTACTGCTATTGTTGATTGTCATTGCTTGGATTAACAAAAATATTTACATCATGATTAAAATCTATAGCAACAGTGTCCTTACAAATAATAGTACTAACAATGTCTTGATTTTGTTCTGGATTTTCAATTGCATTCAGTTCATCTACGCCACTCAGTGTAATAATGTCTTCATTGTTAATACTAATCACAATTTATTGGTATTGGTTCACGTTTTCAGTATTGATAATGTCATTCTAAACTAATTTTGATTGTTCATCATCAACAGGAACATTTAACTCCTGAGTAAGTTGTCAAAGTTCACCATTATGTTGTGTATTATCAGACACTTGTTGCTGCTTCTTTAGAGCTAAATGAACTATCTTCTTACCTCTGCTTAAACTTTCCATTTTAACTAAAACTAATCTGAAACTATTTAAAACTAAAAACTGATCATATTAGCAAAAAAATACGAATCTTCAAACCAGAACTTGTAAACATAGAAAATCACATTCTCAGATGTCAAATCTCAATACCTAAACAAAACAAAATATATTTAATTCAGTTTACTTTACCTCTTTATAGAGTGCAGGTGTTTCTTAGTTGTTTAATAGAGAGGAATTAAATAAATTATGGTTTCGACAGAAGAAAAAAATATTTTTATTATTCTATTATCTATGTTGATTATTCCCTTTTTGTATGACAACCTAGAAGAATAACTGTTGGTTATTCCCTAAACAAATAAATAAATGCTTGATTAATTAGCTTATTTTTGTGTTTTCAGTTAAATCCTTTTAGCATTTCATTTAAAATACCCTCTTCTATTAGAAGAAGTAATGTATGCAATGCAATGTTCCCAAATTTAAAATTCAGTCGCTAGCGAGTAATCTGTATTCGATTGTAGATTTTCGCAGCATAAGTATTTCTAGACTATCATTCAGACTGCGACTAGCGAGACAGCAGCTGGCAAGTTCATTCGGTAGCAAGTCTAATCACAGGTTTCAAAACTAGAACGAGCAGTGGGTTTCGACCCCTGCTCAAAACAAGCTGTGGCCCTCTTATATACGAAAGTCTAGAATAGAGGAGGTCTGGGCCTCTAATTTTGAAACGTGCGGGTGGCGAGTCGCTAGCGGATTTCTCGCATTTCACACACAATCTCGCAAACCTCTAATTTTGAAACGTCTACGCAGCGAAAACTGACGTCATACTATCGACTTGCGAGAGGTTTCTACTCGCCAGCCTCACACCGTACGAGTAGATGTTTGTCTATCAAGTAGAGAAATAAAACAAGATGGATGCACCTCCTTTACTTCGCTTGCAAATCTTAGAGGACGATTTTAAAGAAAGAAGGGATAACATTCAACGGCACATAAATTTAATCACAGAGAAAATCCTTGGGCTTTATCAGAGAGTAGATTTATTAAGTTATTTAGGTTAAATAAGGAGTTGGTGAGGCAACTAATTGCCTCATTAGAACCCAGATTGCCAAGAGTGACACGTAAATCTGTGATTCCTACTGATATCAAAGTAAGTAAAAACTTGTTTAGTATTCATTTTAATCTTATTATTGACATATTTAAGAATAGCTACTTAATTTGCTCCAATAGTTTCACTCTTAACTTAAAATAATAAATGCCTATCTCCATAACTATCCTATTCAAGACTAAAACCTAGGTGTAGAACTTAAATAATTGCATTCGCTTTTTGTTTAGTTTATATTCAATAAAATCCTAAATTATATATTTTATAACACTTCAGCTAGATTATGTGTAATATCGAACCTACATCATATTTGTTAAACATGGAATGCCATAAAAAGATGCTAATATTTTAGTAAACAAACACTTGCTTGGGAAAATGGTGCAGAATAGGTCTAATTATAGTTTTCAGTTGGAAGTTTTAGATAAATTGTAGGGCCTATGATCATTTTATTTGTACTCTAACAATCACAAGCCTATTGTAATAAAGTCTTTATATTTTAAACACTTAATGTCCAAAGTGTAAAAAAATAAATAAAAATAAGCATGTATATTATTGCAACACTATTATTATATTAATTTATACACCAATGTAATTCCTTTGTTAATCCCATGAACTGCTATAGTTGGAAGTGTGCCATTTAACCTACAGGTGTAATTCCTCCTGTTAAAATAAAATTATAAAAAAATGGGCCCAACTTAAATTATTAGAAACAAAAAAAATAATGTATAGGCCTACCTAGTAATTATTCATACACGTTTTATATAGCCTGATAATACAATGCTTAAGTTAAATGTTTTAATACAAAGTCTTTTTCTGTCGGTGACCTGGTGGTCTAGGGGTAAGGTGTCAGACTTCTGTGCTGGCGGCTGGGGTTCAATCCTCGGTCCCGGCACAGATTTATCTGATTACCAAACCCTTCCTTCACCTCTGACAAGACATCTTGTGAATGTGGGGAATGCCAGGCCTCCACCGTGGTTCGGATTCCATGTTAAACTGTAGGTCCTCCATTTCATCTCACAATCACCTTGCCATTACACATTAGCGTAAGTGCGTATAACCCGAACGGGTAGTAAGACGCGGTGCTAATAATAATAATAATAATTAATAATAGTCTTTTTCTGGTTTTTTTTTTTTAACTCGATGTTTTGGTTTGGTCATATTTGTTATTTATAAAGAGATAAGAAGGCATATAACTTAACAATTATTATTTATGCCAAAGATCTTAGTTTTATTATTTATTTAGTCTCATTTAGGTACTACATGTAAGAGAACATTTGAAGTAATATCACAAAGAGTACAAATTAAATCTCACTCGTGGGTCTTGTACACAAAGCTGTACTGTACTATAGACAAATTGTGTTATTAAAAAATTAGCACTACATAATAGCATTATTAAGCACAGTAAAAAGACTTGTTTTAAGAACAGTTTAATATTAGGATAAATGGTTATTAAATTGAATAGACTAGAATATAGTACTTGAAACATTGTAAGTTATTTTATTTTAAAATTCATGATAGGGCTTACTTATGTTTGGTTTTCAAAATATAAGTTAGTCGAATAAAATATGTACAGTGTTATACTTTTTTAATAATGAGGTCTAAAGATAATACATCGATGAAATACCTTTGAAATATTGTGGGCCTAATATAATTTTTTAGGTGCTTGTTGCTTTACGGTTTCTCGCAACTGGGTGCTACCAGATGAATGTGTAGCATCGGATGGCGTACCATAGACTCTAAACAACAACAAGGCGCTGACTTACCCTGTTTACCCGCTGCCGAGGCTCCATGCAAGATAGACACAAGTCGGACATAACTTCGCGGGACCGCAACAAAACTAATATTAACTTGAAGAATGGGACGCAAATCGGCGACGCCCGTAAAGTGGACTGACTGACGCAATGCGGATATCCACATCGTGAAGATTCCCGACCGGCCACGAACTTCCCCGAAGTTCGTTTTAGGCATGCGCAATTTGTTCCCTGGCGATCCTAAATGTTTTCCCCCCCAATGTCTCCCTTCTTTTCCCCCTCTGTGGCAGATTGTATTTATACGGGCATCTGAGCCTACTATCGACACAATTGGGCCTTAACCGTACTAGGAATAGGAGAAGCTCCGGCTTCATTCGTATTATAATGTAAGATCTAATTTATTTTCTGGCAACTCTAACTTAGCTTTGTATTAATATTACTTATTCTAAATTCAGTTTTGACGTCATTTCAATTTATCTCAAAATATGGAGCATTGTAGTAAATTTAATGTGCCCTCGTTGGTATCACAATGCGAATCGAGTCGTAATCCTTGCTGGATAAT
>JBCFYV010002397.1:0-36468 GCA_039000515.1 Timema cristinae
TGTATTTCGAACTGCCTCCGTAGTCCTGGTTTGTATATTTCCTGAAGTCTCGTCTTTTGATTCCCGTAGTCCCGGGTTCGGATCTCACCTGAGCTATCGTCCTCTGCTTCCACTGGTCCTGTGTTCGGATCTCACCTGAGGTCTCGTCCTGTTCTTGTGGACCGAACTCTGAATTGAATTATTGAATTAAACTCAGCGCTAGAATAGCAATGCTTTGTTTATTGAAGTTATACTTCTTTAGGCGCGTTAATGAAAAAATGATGATGAAATTTTAAGATGCGCGCGCATCACTGTAACACAAAAGTAACAGGTTGAAGGTAAACCGCTCACTAAGTCTCGAAAAAAAAAAGCTACCAACAAAATAAAAATAGAACCTCTGTTAGTCGCGCATGTTGGTACGCTTATAGAGAAATGTATACTGTTATTCCTTTCTCTATGGTACGCTCGTCGCCTCTGATCACTGTTTTCATATATAAAATATTTATCCACATGTTTCTAGTTTCTACATTCACAACACGTGTTTTAGTTTCATACAAGTGCGAATTATAATGTGCTAATAAATTATATTCAGTAGTGATTTAAATTGAATATTTTTATTAATATTATTTACTATTCGTAAATATTAGTGAAAAAAATTGTGCTTAAAGACTTTTTAAAGTGCTCCAATATAATTGAGGTTAACTATTCGTATGTATTATTTATTGATATAAATTAAAATATTATTATTTAACATAATTAATACTAAATATTATCATTCTATTGTAATTAATTATTTGCATGCAATTAAAAACTATTTTTTAATGATGCCAAAGAAGTATAACTTCTCGCGCGCGTACATAAGTACACACACCATTTTTTAAAACCATTACTAATATGAGCAAATGGATTACGTGACCTGATATCACACGTGACGAAGCCTCTATTTAAACAGGGATTAATTTAAATAAAACCATTTAAATTATAATGACTAGCCCTGCGCGGATTAAGCGTATTATCTTCGTGACATCTTCGTAGTTTAATCAGATTAATATATTTGACCAACTTTTATCACGTCCGACCAACTTGGAAACTAGCAAAAGACTGGTGGTCACTTAGACGTCTCGTACAACAGAGAATTTCTCCCTTCTAGAATCTTCCACAGACTACTCATTGGACCCGACTTAAACGCGAGTGAAGCCGCGGGCAAACTCTAATACTATAATATTTACTTAACGGGTGTTTTAAATATCTAAGAACCACATTTTATATACAAATCACCAGCTTCGGCTGCCACGTGGTCTAACGCGCTACTCCCTGAGTAGACTAGACTGCCGATGACGGGTAGATCGAGGTTCGAATCTCGGTCAGGTGTACTGACGGTGGTCTTACCGAAATCGTTTTACATCCTCCCTCCACTCAAATGCGGGTACATTTCATTTGAATATAATCTTCAAAATCCCTAAAACTATTAGCGTCTTAGTATATAACCTTATAGCCCAAACAGGTAGTAGGGGAGACCGGGGATGGTTGTCACACTTTTTATATCTCAATTGTTTTAATTTTTATGGTAAGTTATAACTCAGTTTTCTTAACTGTATTAGAAAATTGGAAGTGTTACGGTTCTTATTCACTACTCTTATTACTAAACTACAACATTACAAGGAATGATTAGTTAATAAATACGTCTATTATATACACATGTCTTGAGTCCGTCACACACGTCTATTACAACGTGAAAACGCGCACTCTTAGTGTTGACACTCAAAGACCCGTTGCTCGACTGTCTTTTGTCACACCTCTCTGGTTTAGCCCTACACTCGGCCCGTTGGAATGTCCCCCACCCCTTCGCTATGAGGGGTGGCCCAAGCCTGGTGATTGTTCAGGGCTGGCTCGAGCATGGTCTCACTCGCTACACTACCCCCCTCGTAAATTGGGCACGTCCCAGTGCCCAAAAAATTATACCCGGCTTGATACCGCTCTGGTGCACGCGAGTCTCGTTTTGGGTAGCGCCGTTCGGACTCTGCCCCTGCTCGCACGCTCGTGTTTGTTGAAGCTGCTCCCTCAGTCCTGCGGGTACCAGTTTTTACCTGGAGGTGCTCTTGTTGGAGAGGGTGGGTGTTTTGACCCTCACGTGACATTTGGTTTGACAGTTCCTTTTCCTCCTCCCGTGTTTCGGGTTCTCCAACAACCTTAGGGAGCTTCTTTGTTCTCGCCTTCGGTGTCTAAAGCCTGGTACAACTTGAGCCTGTTGAAATGGACAACTAAGCGCTTTGGCCTTTCTTGACACGATACGTGACATCGGAAACTCGTTTTATTATCACGTAAGGCCCTTCCCATGGGCGGTGTAGTTTCGGTGAGCATCCACGTTTAACGGCACTGCTAAGTAGCCACACTCGCTGCCCTTCCTCATAAGGGGAACCCGAACATCGTCGATCATAAAGCGTCTTTTGTACGTGTTGGCAGTTTCCCAGTTTTTCTAGAACTTTTTCGTACGCCAACTCGAAACGGCTTCGCATGGCTTGCACAAATAAGGTTTCATTCAAAAACACCTTTTCGGGTGACCGAATGCAACATCAACTGGTAGTCGTACATCTCGCCCGAACATGAGATAAAACGGTGTGTAGCCTGTTGACTCATGCTGACTAGACCTATAGGCTAACATGACTTGGGGGAGGAAGTTGTCCCAGTCATTGTGTCTCTCGTTAACCCACTGGCTCAACATAGTAAAAGTGTGCGGTTAAACCTTTGACTAATCCATCTGATTGGTGATGGTATGTTGTAGTCCTTGTTTTCCTTATTCACAGAAACAAACACATATTTTGAAATATTTAGTTTCGAATTAACATCCTTGGTCACTGTGGATTTCATCAGGAGCTCCAAATCGACACACAAATTCCTAAATTATTATCCTTGACACTGTCAAGATTCCTGGCTAGGCATGGCATATGCTTCTGCCACTTCGTGAAATGGTCCCTAGAACCAGAATGTATTTATTGCTTTGGGTGGTCTCAGGTAGTTGGCCCAAGATGTCTACGGAGATCCTCGTAATAGGTATCCTTTGGCCAACGATTGATGAATGGTGCTCTAGCAGCTATATTTCGGATTTCCTACGTGCACAATCATGGCAGGATTTACATCACACCTTCAAATCTTCCGGATGTCCCAGGCCAATAGAACCACTCCCGAACTTTTCTAACGTTTTCTTAAATCCCAGATGACCTCCTGTTGGTGAACTATGCAGTGCCTCCATTACTTAATTTTTAGGTTTCGTGGTAGAAGTAGCTGAAATCTTTGTTCCTAAATCTCCCTCCCCTGTTGATACACCAAGCCATCCCTTAGCGTCAAACTATCCCATTGTTCCCATAGTCTTAGCACTGATGACTTTCTCGCACGATTGTTCTCGGGCTGGCTGTTCTCCCGTCTTGCACCATGCATTGCATGTTTAACTAAGTCTTTTCTTCCTGTTTCTTCTGTAGTTATTCTAGCAACAATTCGAAGCTGTGGATTGCAAGAAAACTCACATCCAGTACTTCCTTGAAATTTCGGTGTTCCTGTGCTTTCATTGCTTCAAATGCATATTCTTCACACTGTCTCTTCACATTGTTGGCATGGCCGCCGAGATAGTCCATCAGCATTCACATGGGACTTGCATTTCGGTGTTGCACTGTGAACTCCAGCTCAGCAAGTTGTTCCAGCCAGCGCGCAACCTGCCCTTCTGGCTCTTTGAAAGATTGAATCCAGCGTAAGGAGCTATGGTCTGTTCAGACAATAAATGACTTGCCGTATAAATAGTGCCAAAAGTTTCTGGTGGCAACAACTATAGCCAACCTTTCCTTTCTTGTCATACAATAATGTCGTTCTGCCTTTGTCAATGTGCGACTCATATAGGCTACTACCTTCTCTTCACCATCGCATTTAATGCTCCATACACACAACCAGCTTCCATCTGTATCTAGAATAAAGTTATTTCAGGTGAAGGAAATGCCAGAAAAGGACTGGAAGTAAGGCGTTTCTTTATCTTTGAAAGCTGTTTCACAGGTTTGATCCCAGGTAAACCGTTAATTTTTGTGTAAGCTTGTAAAAGGATCAGCCACTTTGCAAAAATTTTAATGAACCTCTTAATATGAAGCAGTTCTAGAAATCCCGAAGTTCCTTTATATATTTTGGTGCGGACACTCCTCAACAGATGCACCTTCTGTGGGTTGTTGAAATTCCCCGTCCTGAGATGGTGTGTCCCAAGAAATTGACTTGAGTCTGCTTGAGCTGACAATTTGAAGGCTTTAGTTTGAGCCTTTTTCTGAAACGTAAGAATAACTTCTTGAAGTCAAAGTAAATGTTCGTTGAATGTTTTCCCATAAACTATTACGCCATATAGGTAAACCAGTGTGGATTTCCACTGCAACCCAGCTAAAAATAAGTTCATTAGACGTTGGAAGTGCTAGGTCCATTGCACACACCTTATGGTAGGACTTTGAATTTATATAGCCCCCCTTTCCTCTGTTGAAAACGGTTTTAGGCGATCCTCGGGGGCCACTTCACATTGCCAGTATCCTGACGCCATATCTAGGGTACTGAACGATGTTTCATCTTCTATTGAGTCCAAGCAAAATCTTGTTGTTCCATCCTTTTTTGCACAAGGGCAACGGGAGAACTCTATGGAGATGAGATGGTTGTATAATATCATCCGAGATCATGTCCTCTAATACCCGGCTCGCTTCTCCCCACCGGTGTATTGGGGGACTCTTGGTGGCTGCCTGATAGGAATAGCACTACCTGTTTCAATGTGATGATAAATACGATTAGTTATATCCCGAGGTCATTTTATCCCTTGGAGCAGATATCACTAAACTCGTTTAACAAGCTGCAAAGTCTTTGGCGTTCTTCCTGGTCCAGTTTGAATTTTGTCAAGTCAAAAAGATGTTCACTACTCGTGTTTATTTGTGCAAGTGTTGCAACTTGCAACTCTTGCGGTACTTTAAAGAACTTGCCTATCGTCGTGCCTGCTCGCAATATAACTGGTGAGGGACCTGGATTAATAAGTCTAATTGGTAATTGCTTGTTCTGTATACTCTGCCAATACATGGGCAGCCATAACTCCGTGATTCTCCCTAATGTTGGACAAAGGTATAACAATCCAGTCATTTTTATTGAGCTGCGTTAACCGATCCACGAGTGAACACCTCACTATATGATGGTACTATTATTGTTTTGTCCACAGCTACGTTCCACACGCTAGTTCCATTCACATTCTTCTTTTTTGAACTGTATCAACCCTACCACTGAATCACCTAGCCTTACTCTGAGCTAGAGAGTAAAACATCCCCCGGGTATTTTTTATGAGAAAAATACTCCATTAATGCACTGTTGGGTAATATTACACAGGACCATAATTTGTGTAGCACTTGAGTAACACCAATCTCTCTTTTTGACCTCTCCCTTCGTATTTATTGGATCTCACTCGCTTCACGACACAGCTAATGTGGGTGCTACCAACATATTAGACCGTCTTTTAACACTTTCCCCACACATCTCTACGTATTAAGGACAGGCGGCACCGTTGTCAGTTAAAATACGACCACAACTTCTACATGTCCGTTCACGTATACTGCCCCATCTGACTCTACACTCCATACCCCAAATGTGATAGGGTACCTGTCGATAACCTCGTGGTCCAGCGCTGCCACGTGTTACCGGCTCTTGTGAAGCCTCCAATTCGGCACGCGTTCATGGCATCTGTGGTACTTACCTCGCCGTACACTTTCGCGTCTGTGCAAAGTTCCAGCCAGCATGAACTCGTTCACATTGGATCGCTGGCAGTTTCCTTGATGGCACTGTGCCCATCGGTTTGCCGTTCTTGTCGCACACGCCCAGCATTCCATTGGATTGAGCAATAATGATTGTAATGGGCGTCGGTCACTCCCGCTCCTTGTGATGAAAAGTGTTGTTGATAATTTTGCATCTTTTTCGTCATGGCCTGAAGCTCTTTTGTTGTTCCTGAAGCAGCTTGCCCATATCTTGCAGAGTAAGGAACCGCCACCCTGCCTAGCATGAATTGGTGGCGTTCACACTTTGCCACTTGTGTGGGTTGGTAGCGTCCTCAAACGTTTATCTTCGAAGGTAGATTCTGTTTCTAACAACAGTCATAGCTTCGTCAAGCGTTCTAGGTCAAGCCTATTGCACAAATAAACGCAATTGTGCGTCTTTTAACGCTTATAAATTGATCGTTGGCGAGAACATTTCTCACAGCCGCATCAAAATTTGGGAAAGCTTTATGAAAGTCAGCGTAAATCCAGCCCAAGCGACGGGAGTGGTTCCGCGGGTGATGACGTCAGTTACGAAACATGGCTTTAAAAAGTTCCATCTCCTTGCCCCGGGGCCAGAGCTTGTTTTAATCATTTTTTAACTTTAGAATATTGCTTTTGTTCTTCTTGGCCAAAACAAGATATGATTGTAACGCTTTAACCGGCAAAACATTTTGCCCGCAAGATTGCCACTACCACAGCGAAGACGTCACTTTGGACCGTCAAATGTTTGGGCAATAATAAGAGCTAGCCATTGTAATTTAATATAGTATAATATAATAACGTATTATCCCACCGCTGCCACCATGTTACGGTTCTTATTCACTACCTTATTACTAAACTACAACATTACAATAATTAGTACTTATTCATTAATACGTCTTTAAATACACATGTCTTGAGTCGTCGCCACGTCCTTTACAATGTGAAAACCGCACTCTAGTGTTGACACCAAGCCCCGTTGCTCGATCTGTCTTTTGTCACACCTGTCTGGTTTAGCCCTACACTTCGGCCGTTGGAATGTCCTCCCCCCCCCCCCCCTTGCTATGAGGGAGGCCCAAGCCTGGTGATGTTCAGGGCTGGCTCGACCCGGTCCACTCGTACAGAAGTTTTGAGTAGTTTGGAAAGAAAATTGTTTTTTAGAATAATTAAAATTAGAATAAAAATTTGAGTCAATTTTTTTTTTTTTTTTGCAGAGTGTGAAAATTTACCCCCTTCGGGGAGGGTTGTCTAAGCATGGGGGTTGGTTGCCCCAGCTCTATTAAATGTATAAAATTGCTTTTTTACAAACACTCGCTACAACTACGCCTTTTATAATACCGCATGATACTATAATCCCTTTCAAAACCCCAAAAATAAGAAAAGGATTTTTTAAAATTTATGTTAAATTGATGCGTACCACGGGGAAAAAAACAATTTTATTAAAAAAATGTTATTATCCCCAAAAATATCAAAAATTTAGATCTTTTTAAAAATTAAAAATCCCTACAATACAAGATAAAAAAAAATTCTCCCCCAAAACAAAATAACTCAGTAGGCTTTTTCATAGATAATAAATGTTATTACGTAATTGTCTAATTTTAAATACCAGCAAATATATAATCTATGTATTTTAAATTACTGACACCATAAGAATAAACTTAAATGAAGTTTGCAAAGCAAAAGAAATTAAATAAATGTTATTTTTAAAAACTGTTACTTAAATTTTTTGGTTTTTGGGGCCATAACAAATATGTTTCTGTTTCTCAACTAATCATCACTTACATCGACATGTAGAAAACTTTATGCAAGTGTAATTTAAACCGTTTTCCCGCGGTGCACTTTAATGAGAATACCCTTGCATTCAATACACTGGATGGCCCCCGTTTTTTTTCGCTTGCTTTTGGGAAAGGGGTTTCCACGCAAACAAGAAGAAGCACTTCTTCGTCTCACTGCCAGCTACCCTTTTTACTGTCCTTTTCTTATTTTTTTTTAAACTTATTGTCTTGTTTGTTTTAATAATTGCCATTTGGATAACGTTGCTTTTTTTTTTTTTTCTTTTTCCCGGTTTTTTTTTGGTTTCAAAGATTTTTTTAGGGTGTATTTTTAAAGATTGAGTATTTTTTGGGGGCATTGTTATGGGTTTTTTTGTCACCTCCCTTAAAACGGCGAATTTTTCGGGGGATGTGTGACCCGGGATTCATGGGCCCTGCCATGCTAGGGGGGCTTGGAGATCTTGTTGGGGACTTTCTGGGGGTTGGTCTGTCTCTCGGAAAAATAACTTCACTGTTGTGGCATTTGATGAAGCTGGACCCGAGATCTGCCATCAATTTTTTGGTCTGCTGAGGCTACGGTGACAAAATTTTGGCGCGAATGGGATTCGATAAAAATTTACCGATTGAAGGAAATATGCCTGTGTTTTTTAAAACCTGTCAAATGTTATTTGGCGTCATTGCAATGGGGGCCCGGGATACCACGTGGGAATTCATAAATTGCCATGTCTTTCCCAAATTTTAAGCATCCAATGTCAAAGCTGAATTCAAAAATTTTTTTATGGTCCAAAAACAAGCGGTCAAACGGCTGCAATTTATGACTACAATATGGGGAAACAAAAAGCATACAATCCCGTTTCTTTGGCCAAAATCTAGACCAGTGTTGTCTAACACTAACAACACTGGTTTTCCACATGTCTTTTTGTGTGGTTATGGAAATGCTTAAGAAATTCCCAAAAAAAATGGATTTTTTGCATCCACCCTGAGGGTTTGCGCACCCTGCGAACCAACGGGCCATTTATAACAAAATGGTATCTAAGTTAACCCATGGAATATAAAAAAGGTGGGATATGATTACCAATTGCGGACACAGCACACGCATCGTCACAAGAGAACCTCCTTAGCTGACACGATACTGCCAATTTCCTATATCCTCGCCGAGCTACCCTTTTCAGGGGTTTGGACTTTTAGTCACGCCAGTCTCTCCATATTCCATATTTCAGGGCCTGGAACTTATGTCGCGTCATTACTTCTGTCAAGTTGTTGAAAAAAGAAACCACATTCGTTTTATTAAAATAGAAACTCTACCCAAATGGTTCCTTTGTTTTCAATGGACAATGTTGGGTTTGCTTCAAAAAAATAGAAAACCAATCGACCCCCGCAATTTTTTTCAGTCCATATTGTGGATTTTTAAATTTATTACTACAGCAACTTTATAAGCAAGATTTCTTCTTTTTTAGAAGATGCCCGAAGCAAATGTCTGAACCGAATTACATAGGCTACAACCCTTTTCCCGCAATTTACTGAACCCTGCGATTTTTTTTGATAACCAACAGGGAAATTTATGGGACAGTCCATTGGTCGTCATTTAATTCACTTTGGGGTTCTTTTTGCAGTATGAGCAAAGGGTTCGATGTTTTTAAGTGAAATTGTTTTTGCTTGTTGATAGATTTTTGGGGGTCGAAAAACCACCACTGCTCTTAATATAACATCGGATGGATTTGCATAAATATGTGCGTTCAAACCGTGTTAAATGTCGCAAGTAGCTAGTATGCCCCCTGGAACCCGCTTCCGCCAACGGGTCAAAACACCCACATCCTGTTTGAGTACGTTATAATTGACCTACTTTCCCCTGATTGGCTGCTATAAATAGCCTCCTTCCCCCACCATTTTGACCTGCTTTCCACATCTTACCGTTATTCCCCCACCCAACCCCTGACCAACTTTCCCCCCTCCCCTACAACCCCCTCGACTGAAAACCCCGGACATGTTGGTTTTTACTTGTTTTTGGTTTTGGGGGTTTTTTTTAGAACCTCCCCTAGGCTTCTTGTTGTGTTGAATGAAAAAGGCTTTCCGACACACCTCCCCAGCCCCCCCCTCCCAACCCCCGGACATTTTGGTTCTTTGATGTTTGTTTTGGGTTGTTGGAGTTTTTATTAAATCTCGCCTAGGGCTGTCTTGTTGAATGAACTTTGGTTCCTTTTCCCAAAAGGGCCCCAGCCTTTTAACTTCCCCCCCAACCGGGCGCCAGTATTCCCCCGCAAACAAGAATAGATAGAGGTCTTGCCCTCGGCACGGTTTCCCCTGTCCCAAATGTCGGCCCGACAAGAAAAGAATGATATCGAGGTCATTGCCCCGGCAACGGGTTTTTCCCTGGCCCCGTAGTGGGGCGACAAACAAGAATAGATATTGAGGTCATTCCCCCGGGGAGGGGGGGTTTCCCTGGCGTCAGCTTGAGGCTACGAGACAAAAATGATCTTGACCCGACAACCTTGGGGTTTTCCCCAAATGCGTAATCAATCGTGTTATGCGCAACCCCGGCCCCATATGTCGGCACAACAAGCGGTTGAGACAAGTTTAAATATCGGGGTCATCGACAGGGGGCCCCAATTGGCGGGCAGAAAGAAAGTCGAGCAAAAATAATCGTGTGACTCAAACGAGGGAGGGGGGGGTAAAAAAGAGTGGTGCCCACTTGGTTGTCTATTAAAACTTTGTAAGCGGTCCAATATGGACAATTTACGCAGGGTAAATATGTCAACGCGGTGCAACCGTCAAATTTGTGTGATCTTTCGTAATCAAAATACTCGGTGGATAAACAAAACCGTCAAACAAATTTTCGGGAGACGCCTAATACCTACCTAGACGGCGGTTTTGTGTATTTCAAAACCCTCCCGGTTTTTGGTAATTTTAAATGAAGACTTGTGTATTTTAAAAAAAAAAAAAAAGGTATTTACCGGCCCCGAATAAAACCCGGTTCCCCTACCTTTGTGAACTTTGAACGCTTTTAAAGAGACAGGCAAATAAAACAAAAACGGGCAGCGGAGCATAGGGGATCTACAGGCGTTTACTCTCAGGTACGCCCCATCTTCGACCCGGCATTTTAAATTTAATTTTTGGTGGGCCCCATCGATGGGGGGGCGTCCTATAAGGGGAAGAATGTTCACATGCGCGGTGTGTGATAGACAGGAAATTTTTAAAAGTGGGAGCGAGGCTACATAATTTTTTGTGACTTAACCTGAAAACCGTACAGCGAGGGAATATCTCCCCTACGAGGAATCGTGGAAACGTTATTGTGATGTAACGTGCGCCTTTTACAATTTCCACAAGGGGACGTGGTAGCGTTTTCCCCCCGACCTCCACCGCCACCCTCCGACTCCACACCACCGTCACCGTATTTCACGCCGCCGCCCCCGCCGCCCCCCTCAGAAGAACCTACAACCCCCAGAGTCCAGGCGTTCCCAGCCCCAGAGTACCCACCCCCTGAGTCGTTACCCACCACACTACAGGCGTACCCGTCGCGAGTTTTTCCCAAACCATAGTAGATTTTACCTGGGGGCCCACCGTCCGAAGCGTCACCTACCAGGGGGCAGATTCACTGGCTATCCACAGTCAAGTCGCCTTTTTTACCACCCAACAAGTCAGCGGTAACGTTTTCCCTTCCAAATCAATCTATTTTTTGGATTGTAAGCCTTTAAAACTAAAGCACGCTCTATGATATACTCGGAGGACAAAGGTGTGTTTAAAAGTGAATTAAAAAACTAGACGTACCTGCTGCTGTCATGGGAGCTAGTGGTAAAATTTTTGAAAAAAAACCCCTTTAAGGGAAAGCGAGTGTTTATTTTTTTTTTGCGCATCTCCAATTGACATTATCCCCTTTTTTAAAAAGCTGCGTTTGTGATGGACCTACGCAAAGCTACCCAAAATCTTATTCGGCACAAAATTCAATTTCATCAAACTGCGCTCCCAGGATCCTTTGGGACGAGGGGGTTTTATCAGGGGGTTAACATGACGAGAAAGAGGAATACAATGTGTCAAGTGTTTAAAAACGAACTTGAGAAAAAACAAAAGTTATAAACGGTGTCTATGGGAAAGGGGCCGAACCTAATTTATTGGCTTGTTTTTGGGGAAAGTAAGATTGCCAGGAAAAAAACAGTAGACTTTTGCAATATACACTCAAAACCGTCTCTCAACGTGTCTTGAATATTTGGGGGTGGCTCCTACCATTTTCTAGAGGGTAGAGTTTTTTATATTTTCGTCAAAAACACCTAAAAAATTTTGCGGTTGTTGTAATTTTTTAAAAAATTAACCAATTGTTTGATTGTCAAAAAAAAAAACTAACAAAAAATTCACTCCACCATTTTCTATCTGGTAGTGTCTCTTAAAAGTATTGGCAAAAAGACTAAATAATTTCTCTTGTTGTAAATTTTTAAATAACAATTGTTGATTGTCAAAAAAGACTAACAATAAAATTGACTCCTATCATTTTCTGGCTGGTAGATGTATTTTATATGTTTGGTCAAAGACATAAATAATATTCGCTTTTTTGTGAAGTTTTAAATAATAAATTGTTGGTTTGTCAATAAAAAGACAAACAAAAAAATTTGATCCTACTCTTTTTTCTGGCTGGTAGATGTTTTTTAATTTTTGGCAAAAGACCAAAAATATTGTGCTTTTTTTTGTTGTTTTTTTAAAATTTAATCAATTGCGTTGTCAAAAAAAAAAACTAGCACTAAAAGTCGTTATTATTTTTAAATCCTCCCGGCAACAAAGACCTAAAGGGAGACCCAACATTGTTGTGACTTATTTTTGCATCCAAAAAAAATTAAAAAGGGGTTGAATTGCTTATCTAATCCTAATATTATTTACGATTTTATCTCCCCCCCTAATGTAAAAAACATACACTACAAAGATAATTGTAACCCAAAGTTTCCAGGGTTCGTTTCCCCGGGGCAGGTGTAATTTTTTTCCAATATGATTTGTTTTTAAAATGAGAAGGAGAAACGTACAAAAAAAAGGGGGTCGCAGCTTTCTCATCACGGCGTTGGAAAAGACTGCCCGTGCCCCTTTTTCCCAGAAAAAATGTATAATCCTCTCTCTCTGTAAGGGAAGAATGTTTTGGGTCTGTTAATCTAGCCGGGTAAAGGTCAAGGTTAACGAACCTTGGGCCGCGGGCGTTAAAAGTCTGTCTGCCCCCCCAATCAAGTGCCCCCAGGTTTCGTTTCCCCTTATATGAAAATGAGGTTAAAAAGGGGGAGGGGAAGGGGAACTAGTACACCAAAATGAAGCAAAGAGACGGTTTTAAACACATCCCAGGGGTTCAAAACCCATATTAGCCACATGCATGATGTTTTTTCTGGGAACGGATTCCCGTAAGGTGCCCCCGTTTCACTCCCCGTGCTTCGTTAAACAGCAATAAAAAAATTTTAAACGTTCGCAAAAATATTTACTTTTTACAAAAAAATCACAATAAACTTTATAAAAATCTTGAAATTATTTTAAATTAAATATTTGAGAAACATATACGCTGTAAAATATATAACATTTAACTAAAAAAATTAGTTATTAAACAGCAACCAAATATTAGGATAGGGGGGAGGTTGGGGATAACTTTTAAAACACAAACATAACTTTTTACAATATTTATTTGGTATGAAAAAAGAATATCACAGTGTAAAAGTATACCGTAAATTTTACAATAATAATTTTTATAAAAACAAAAACGGGTTTTGTTTACAATATTTTTTTACACACGTAAAAATTACTGTAATTTTTAAATATGTGGGGAAAAGGGCCCTCGGTACAAAATAAAGATGATTTCATTTAAAATAAAAAAAATATATTACAGTTTAATTATATATTTTTGAATATTTTTTACAAAAAAAAATTTTAACAATCATTTATTATATTTGATTGAAAGAAAAATTTAATATAATACAAAAACTTATTAATTTAAAAAAAAAAAAATTTTATACAAAAAATTTATTAAAATTAAAAATATAACAAACAATAATTGACTAAAAAAAAAAACGGGGTAAGCGGAGGACTGTACGGCAAAAAAAAAAAATAAAAAAAGTACCCCCGGGTGCATAAAAAAAATAAAAAAAATGCTTTTTTCATGCAGAAAAAAAGTGAAAAAAAATTCAAATTTTTTAAAAAAAGGGATTTCAGTAGCACGCTAAGGAAAAAAAATAAGCGATTTTTACCCCTCTAAATGTCTCCTTTTAGTCGGCGAGGGGTTTTTACAAGGACTCTGATACCCAAAGGGCAACGTTTAAAATCATCTTTATCCGGCTTTTGGTGTACAGGGGCCCGGTAGCTTTAGTCTGCAAAAGGTACATACAGTGCAAGACATTTTCTTAAAATTTTTTGTGGGGGATCGTATGTATCTTTCCGCAGCTTGTTCGGTGACCATCGTTTAAAAACTTCAAAATTAACATCTTTCCCGGTTCCCATAGTTTATGGTGATCCCACGAACCTTGCACACCGTTTTTGTTTTGGCAGGACGCCCCCAAACGCAAATCGGTAAGCGTAATTTTTGGGACCGAGATAAAAAGGGCGCTAATGTAGTTCCGACCGTAATCCTGAATTTCATATGGGGGTCACCTAAAAAGTCTCCGGTCGGCGGACCCATCCCCGGGGGCTTTGGGTGAATAAAACGCTATCTGTATCATGTACAAAACGGGCCCCCAAAATTGTTTCAAGGATGCTGTAAAGTGCAACCTACCTAGCAGTCATGTAGCACGCCACCGCCACACTCGTTTTTGGGGTTAGGGCCAACGGTCACGCGCTCCTTAAATTTGGGGAACAAAAACCTCATCATTTACATAATCACCTGTCCACGTGTGTCGGACCGCAGGTACTTGTGGACGCCCTGATGTTTTTGACAACGCAGGTGGTAAATGGGTCTTTGCCCAAATTATCCCATAGTAAATTTTAAAAAATGTTTGCCGGGTTTGCGGGGAGCCCGGGGTTTTTTTCAAAAGGCCCCGAAATCTAGTTTTACCCCTTCCTTTCCTCAAAAATTTTGTTTTAATGCTAACTTTTCCTCCTGTAGGTCCCACTCGGGCCATCCGTGGTTCTTGTTTAATTTTCAAAAAAGTATCAATGTACCCGGAAACAGGCCGCCCCAACGCGTCTACGGTCAAAAAAAGATACTTTTACTCCACCTTTGTGCACTGCTTCAACGGTGTAGCCTTTCTAACGGTTCCCGGGTCCGTCAATCACCCAGACGCCTGTCAACCCGATCTTTTTTGTCGTTGTGCTGACACGCGCCTTGGGTTTTTTCCCCCCCATTTCCCACAAGATGAACATTATTGTCGTGCTCCGTGAGGGGAATACGGGGAGGGAAAAAATCCTGGGGCGCACTGAAACTTTGGCTGGCCCTCCTTGATCATAGACGGGCAATTGGGTTTCCAAAGGAATTTTTGGGGGGCCGATGGGTATTTTTTTACTTGCAAAGTATGGAACAATGAAAACTCCAAGTACTTGATTTCCCCCACAAGAAAGGTCTGTTTTGTGGAAGAGTTGAACAATTTGTACGCCCGCCAAAGAATGCATATCTGGGGCGAGAGGTTTTTTGGTATACCCCGTGCCGGGGTACAAATTGCTGCAAACCTTGTCTGTTTTTTTCCAAACCTTAAACATGCACTCCCACACTCTACGACCGTGTAGCCGTCATTCTTTAAACTTTTTCCCAAAAAAGCATGGTCGCTTCAAAACCCTCTCCATGGTCTCGTGGGGAATTTTTTAAGGGGTGGTCCTGCAGGGGGAAAAAAAGAGGGCACCCGTGCCAATAACAGCCCCCAAAATGGAAAACGGGGGTGGTATCTCCAGCTTTTACAACACCGTCTACACTCGCCTAACACATTTCCTCACGGCCCTTACCCCCATGAAAAAATAAGACACCGCGTTGAGGGCCCCCCCGCAGACCCTTGTAAGGACGTGCGACGTTGGGGCGCACCCAAGCCCCCTTTTTGGGATTTTTAAAAACCCATAGTACTCCTTAAATGCTTCGGCGGTAAACCAAATGGCCCCCCACTATCACCGCCTCTCTGAAGGTTTCCCCTTTGCTTTCTCCATGGCTGTCTTAAATTCAGGGAGGCCCTTTCCTAAGATCCTACACTTCCACAATACAGTTCCCCAATCGCGTTTAAAATCAAAGACATAATTTTTTTTTTGACAAGCGTCATACCCCTTCCAAAGTTTTCCTTTCCCTCAATGACAAACCGCGATGCCGTAGTCTTCCTTTGGCCGCAAGGGACCCCTATACCCCCGTTTTCTTTTTATTTAAAAAAAAGGGGGAAATTCCCTTGGCCAAAGACTTTGTCCAAGCCCAAAATTTTGGGCAATTTGGGCAGCGCATCGGGAGAAATTCAGGAGTCAATAAATTGGAGCGGGCCTAACGCATGGACATGATTTTCCCCCCCGTTTATTATTTGTTGGGATCCTTTTTTTACTTCCTCATGTATCTTAAAAAAAATTTCCATCATAGGTTTATCGTAGGCCTAAAGGGTGATATCCCTTTTTTTTTGAAACTTTTTAATTTGTTCTATAATTTAAAAAATTGGGCCAATGGTATCACCCCTTTAATATGCGAGTCCTACGCCCCCCCAGTCGGTGCAATGATAGTCATTTTCATCTATAGAACCCGCCTTACAACACTTTTCACGACACAGGGTTAGGTTCGTGCAATTAGTGCCCCCGCACCTTAAGAAGCGTTTCCCTTTTCTGCATTCAAAATCATAGAACACAAAAATAAATTGCTCTTTTCCAGTGACGGATTTTCGGGGCCTGCTTCATATAGCAGAAAAAGACCCAAAAGGACATATGAATCGCATATCAAAAAAGTCTATAACACCTATGTGAATAAATTTTACTTTCCAAAATGAAAAAAAGCCCGCATACCTCGCAAAAACCTTTTTTACATCACAGACCGATTGTGACCCCTGCAAAAAAGGGACGTTTATGGGTTTTCAAAACACGTCTGATTTGTGAACCATCGCCCGCAGTCTTTACTGACCACAGCAGGGCCCCCGCTACAAACCCCTTTACGAGCACTTTTTTTCACGCGGATTCCACTTGTCGCTTTTTATTTCTGGGAAAGAAAAACACGACTTTTGCGGCAAAAAATACGAGCACTTAAATCGGGTGTCAAGGATGTTTGACACAAAATGGTTTTTCTTTCGTCAGAAAATACAAATCAAGGGGCCCCTTTAAAAGGAAATTTGGAGGGGTAGCCCCCCATTAGGACCTGTCCCCCCACGCTCCCCCAACACTGTGATTTTTTTGTTATTCGGAGAGCTATGTTTGAAATTGTTTCAGCTCGGTTTGCCCACCACCTTTCAAAAAATCACATGGGCTCACGACAGTTCCTTGCTTTGATTTTTTTAATGAAAAAGACCCCCTTTTGATCTGTTTAACGGTGTTCACGCCATACATCCTGGTTCTCTTTATTATCACTATACTTTTGGCGACAAACCAAAGCACGGGTAGGCAAATGGGTTTCTCATTTTGAATCTAAAGATCCCTTGGTTTTTTCGGCATATGTGCTAGCGGGAGGAGTTTTTTCACATTTATGATTTCCCCCCCCCGCGAGGCTCCTTAAAAGGGGCAGAGTTTAAGTACAAAATTTGGGGTGTACCAAAAACAAAGTATTACTTTGCAAAACGCGACTTACGTTATCAAGCATGCTCGGGGGTTAACCCGTCGCCGCCTAAAAGAGACGTCACAGGGGCCAAAGTGAGTCAGTGCTGTTCAAAATAAGCCTACGTGGTCATCGGCGCTAACGCCATGGTCCCGAGCCGATGGGGAAAATTAGTAAATTTTTTCTTCAAGCCCCGCTTAATGCGTCCACCGCTTGCTGGAGCACCAAGCTGTCGGGAATTTCTCTAAAAAGTATAAAAAAAAGCCTCAATTTTTAATCCTCTCTTCAACGATACGAAGAGGGGCCCATTTTGCAATGCCCCAAACCCCTTTTACTTACCGGGCCCCTAAATCCCCGTTGAGGGGTCGAAGAGTACCAGATGTGCCGTCCACGATCCCCGTCTCCCCCACGCTGCTGGGACTCGCGCACCGTCCCGTCTCGCAGTCAGCACTCCTGAGTGTGGGGGAGGGACTAGTAGCCCCGGGGGCGGTGGGAAGACGTCCCCCCATTTATGCTCTCCAAATTTAACATAACACCTGTCCCAAAATAGCATGTTTACAAAAATCGCGTAATTTTTATGATATGTTCATAATTGCTTTAACTGAAACCACCATTCCGCGAAGTGATGAAAAAAACGCCCCCGTTTACTATGGCAAAGATTGAACCTTAAACTTTCCGGCTCGACCCTTGGCCTAAAAAGAAAACAAACGCTGTCTAACACAGCGCAGGGTAAATTTTTTGTGCGCGAAAATTTTTTTTTGTTGACATAAAAATATCATTTTTCCAAAAACAAATTGGGCATTTAAAATGTAACCGAAATTAGAGGGAAATGCACCCCATTTTTCCAAAGGGGGGAGAAGGGGAAAAACAATTAGAAAAACTTCCAACTAAATTTTCCATGTAAATTAAAAAACAAATTTAAATATCGTTTTAAAGTTTGGAATATATTTTTTTGACATAATAAATACGTAACCCTGAATTAGAGAAGTGCCCTCGCATTTTTCAAGGAGGTAAATGGAAAAACTATTAGAAAAAAAACCTCCCCCATAAATTCCTGACCCCCTGAAAAATATATAATTTTTTCCCCCGTTCTCCCTTTTTCACTAAAAGAACTGACAAAAACTTTAAATGAGCAGCTGACAAGACGTTTCGAACTGTCCCAATAAAGGTGATTGCGTGAGCAGAGAAGGGGGCATGGGGATACTATATATAAATTTTAAACAGTGGGTTCTTACATATCGCCTGTCGATGGTGTCCAAAATTTTCCAAAAAGGGAGGACCCGGGATAGGGGGTCAGGAGAAGGACCCGGGCGGCCTGAGTACGTCAGCGCCTCGTGCCTGGCACAGACGTTGGGGGCGCCTCCGGCTAGGTAGATTCGGCACCCGTCGCTACGCTGCCCCAAAACCCCCATCCAGCCCATATTTATCCCAGTAGTTGAAATAAATAAATAATATTTAATTTCCCTTTTCATAAAATAAAAAAAAAAAACGGGCAATCTATCATAGGCAGCTAATTACCCATGGCGTCACCATCCGCTCACAAATCCCCCACTGTAAATTGCATCAACTGGTCCAGGTTTGTGGGGCCACAGGTTTTCGCTGCCACGCCGAGCGTCAGGATCCTCATCTAAAAAAGAAGAAGAGAAACCCGTACAGGTTTACAGATAATCAAATTTTTAAAACCCTTAAAATATACAAAAACGAATTAAACTTACCCAAAATTTTTCCCCCTTTTTCCCCGAGCGTTTTAAACTCATCTCGATCTTTAGTTTTCCAAATTACAAAATTGAAATGACCGAATGTAATGATCGGGGTTTTTTATTTTTTACCCCCGTCAAACGACAGATTTTCCCAACTTGTCTTGTCTGCCCCCAAACTGGCCCAGGGTTTCGACATAACCCAATGATTACTATTGGGAAAACACCAAAGGTTTTCGAGGTCAAGATCTATTTTTGTCTCGTGAGCCGTCAAGCTGACGCCAGGGAAAACCCCCCCCCTGCCCGGGGGGCAATGACCCAATACTTTTTTGTCTTGTCTCCCACATACTGCGCCCGGGAAAAACCCTGTTGCCCCCGGGGGAAGACCCCGATATCTAATCTTTTCTTGTCGGGCCAAATTTGGCACCAGGAAAACCAAAAGCCCGAGGCAATGACCCAAACTATCTTGTCTTTCTGCCCCAATACTGGGGCAGGGAAAAAAACCCGTTTCCCCCCCAATGACCTCGATTCTATTTGTCTTCGGGCCGACATATTGGCACCAGGGAAAACCAGATGCCCCAGGCAAAGACCCCAATATCAATTTTTTCTTTTCTGCCCACTACTGGCGCCACGGAAAAAAAATCAAACATCAGAACCAACATTCCGGGGTTGGGAGGGGAGGGCTGGGGGAGGTGTGTCGGACAAAGCCTTGTTCATTCAAAAAACAAGACAGCCATAGCGCTAGGATCTAAAAAAACTCCAATACCCAAATCAAAACAACCAACAGCCGGGGTTTTTCAGTCGAGGGGTTTAGGGGGGGGAAAGTAGGCAGGGGTTTTGGGGGGGGGGGGAATAACGGTAATGATGTGGAAAGCGGTCAAAATTGGTGGGGGGAAGGAGGCCTATTTTAGCAGCCAAACAGGGAAAATAGGTCAATTAACGGTACTCAAACAGGATGTGGGTGTTTGACCCCTTGGCGGAAGCGGGGTTCCCATTGGGGCATACTACTACTGTGCAAGAGAAGTAAAATTTTGACAAAAAATACAAAAAATAAAAAATAGGGTCAAAAAAATTTACTCACCCCCTGAATTTATGAAAAATTATCTGTAGCTGACGAACAACTGTCAACACTCTCTTGCCACCAACAGCAAACTAACCAAGAAATATGGCAGCTAACTACATATATAGCCGGAACACGTGTGCCTTTCTAGCGGCCGAGCAATAGACTTTGTGTGACAACCAACCCATGTGACAACCATCCCCGGTCTCCCCTGAGACGCGGTGCTAAAATATATTATATATATAGATAGATAGATATCTTCAAGAACATGTTAGTAAGAAAATTTCTTAGGGTTTTTCCCTGAAAAAAAATCTCGCATTTGAATTTTAAATTAGGTGATTTGGTGGTCTAGGGTAAGGTTTTTGGACTTCTGTGCTGGGGTCCGGGGTTCAATCCTCGGTCCCGGCACAGATTTATCTGATTACCAAACCCTTCCTTCACCTCTGACAAGACATCTTGTGAATGTGGAGAATGCCAGGCCTCCACCCTGGTTCGGATCCCACGTTAAACTGTAGGTCCTCCATTTCATCTCACAATCACCCTACCATTACACATTAGCGTAAGTGTGTATAGCCCGAACGGGTAGTAAGACGCGGTGCTAATAATAATAACAATAATAATAATAATAATAATAATAATAATTATTATTATTATTATTATTATTATTTTAAATTCTTCGTGTAGTTTTGTAGAGCTAATTATATTGATACGTGTAGCTTTTATATGTTACAGTTTCATTTTAACTTATAATATGAATTATACTATTACTTTTTGGAAGCGTACCGTATACATCTTAAAAGATGGAATAAAGCTCCTAATTAATTTACGTAATGAATAATTCAACAGATCTTATGTTGATAAATTTGTATGTGTAATGCTTTATTTAAATATGAAGAGCAGCACAAATTTATAAAATCTAACTGGCACACTTTCAGAAGAACTAGCTAGGCCTCTTATATTCTGATGTAAAAGAAAATAGCTAAAATCGCGATTCTGTACAAGAAATATGGTCTAAGTCTTTCATTTAACTATGAGAGAAGTTAGACTAATTGAACCAGTTAGGAAAAGGTGTCGAACAAGTATTAAACCCCTTCTTTTCACTGTCACCCACATGGTGGACTAAGTGTATAATAATTAGGTTTGGTCTCTTCTTTTCTTTGATTTTAGGTTGATTTTTAAAATACCTAAAGGGATTTTTATTTAATAAAATAAAATCCTTATATTTAGGAAGACCTTTAAATGTTCATGTTCATGCACTATAAAAAATAATATACAGTTGAATAGTTGGCTCCCCTTTTGAATAATTAGTAGCAATTTTAAAATAGTTTAAATTTGGCCAAAAATATAGTTATTCGACTGTGAGTTAGTCAAGTAGTTTGTATTGTTATTTAAACCTAAAATTTAAAATAAAATAAAAAACAAAGCAAAAACTAATGAAAAAATATCTCATCGGGTAGAGAAAATGGATATAACTGTCTGTTGTACATCCCATTATTTGCTGTTACCCTGGCATTGATTGACTAAACAAAATGTACGGTTGTAAATGTTTGCAAAACAGCCTGGAATTGGTGAACTACTTTTGAACCAATGAGCGTGGCCGTTCTACAACGAGTGTCCGTTACCATGGTGACTCTCAACGTCTTCAAACTGTCTCCAACTATAGTGGAGTTGTTTCCGTTTAGCTATCAGGGTCATCATGTTTTGCAATCATTATTATACTCGTGTGTTTAATTTTTCAGATGCGAAAAATGACATTAACTTGATTTGGTGAATAAATATCCAGGTAATAATTTATTTCACTGTATAAAATATTATTTAAAATGTTAGGGTTCAATAAAATAAGAATAGTGGAATAACAATTAACCATTTAATATGATTTTTGAGTAGTTTTTTTGGATTAATAAATTTTCCTTGATGAATAAGTATGAAAATATAATTTAAACTATTCAAGAACTAAGCTGACTTTTAAGAAAGTCTGTCTGATAAAATGATATTTTGGTTTAAGATTTTGAATAGTAAAACTACTACTACTACTACTACTACTACTACTAATAATAATAATAATAATAATAATAATAATAATAATAATAATAGACTTATAAAACCAAAACAAACCTATATATAATAGTTAATGATATATTAATTTTTGGGAAGAAGGATGCATTTTATTAGAAGTAGGCTATGTTAAGAATGATTTTAGTAGAAATTATTCCACTTAGTGGAGTATAGAGATACATGTTTTGTTAAATATTAAAGTTATTTGTTGATTTTGCAATCCAATCCCCCCGCTTCGGTGGCTGCATGGTCTAAGACACTACTCGCAATAGACTAGACTACCAATGATGGGGAGATCAAGATTCGATCCCATTGGGTATACTGAGAGTGTTTTTTTCTAAATCGTTTTCCAATCTCTCTCAATGTGAATGGGGGCACAATTCTAAATTCAACCTTCCTCATCACAGCCCATTAGTGTAATCAGTACTTGATCGTAAAAACCAGAGTGGTTAGTAAGAAGCTGTGATAAAAAAAAATCCATAGCTTATAATATGTAGGCTACATTAATATTGAATTGACGTTTTAAAATATCATATTAACAAGGAACTCGTGCGAAGGACCTCCAGCTACATGATCTCACGATTTATTTACTCTCAGTACTTAAGGGCGTCACCTACATAAAGAGAAAAATCCTCACATTGTTGTAGTTGTATTGAGTATTGTATTTCTGTAGCTTCAAAACCACTAAAACAAGCCTCTTTTAAATTTTCTGTTGAAACATATTGTTTGAGAAAGTCTAGTATATGCTTCTAACCAATCACGTAGATCTAAGAACTGCAACACTTGGCGTAGGACTTTCTTGAAAACAAGATGATTTAACCTGTAAAATGATCAGTGGCGGCTCGTGTAATAGGCACTGCGGAACTGCAGCACCCCCTATTTACACTCGATAATATCGATAACATTTAATATAATGAGCCCTTTTTTTCTTTAATTCTTTATTTATTTTTGTAGTACAATATATTCCTTAAGCTTAATTTCTGTAATTCAGTAGCCATCCCCCAGTTTATGAAAATATACAAACCTCTTTGTATGGAACTATGCGCTTCACAGTGCCAGCGACGTGGTTGTGACTGTTGTGCGCATGCACATATAGGAGGGGGGGGGGGGAAGGAAGGCGGGACTGCCAGGTAGAGAGAGCACTGTTGCTCTCGCAGTGCCGGCTCTGGCGTAAGGGTGGAAGGAAGTTTTTTTTACTCAGCGTGTGTTGTGCTTAAAACCGTGTACCATATTCTTGACTGTGATAAAATGTAGAAGAGTGTAGAATTAGATTATTATTCTGCTTCCGAATATTTAATTTGATTTTTTTTTTCTGTTCTTTAATGTAACAGAAAGACTAAATGCGCTTGCAGTACTTTCAATGGAGAAAAAATTTCCCCAATTGTCATCCAAAGATCAAGGAGAAAATTATGGAACTTTTTGCGCAAATTAAAACAAGAAGAATGGATTTCATTTTTAAATGAATAGATCAAGCTTCAACTGTAACAATTAAGTTAAAGTAAGTAAAAAAAAGTTTTTTATTTTGTTAAGATTTTATTAAGTTCCTGAATAAATTTCCTTTTTATACATGTTTTTTTCCTTTTACACAATTTTAAAACAAAGGCTAATACTTTCTGGAGCAGCACCCCAATAATTTTAGCTACTAGCTTCCATTATTTATGAAATAATAAAAAATTCAATTGAAAGGTTTTCGATCCTTTTAAAAACATGCTGATAACTTTAATCTCAATTTTGCGTGGACCATATTTTGAAATAATAAACAAATTCTTAAATACCGCAGATTATGTTGACGTCTGCAGTAGTCATTATGGCATAGTGGTATGTGTGGACGAGATTATCAGCTTTCTTTCTAGGCACCAACCACCATCATTTTATATACAAGTTATTTATTTTTGAATGTATCATCTAAATAGTATTTAATTTTTATAAGTACTGCCTATTTCAACATCGATTAAAAATTAATTTCTACCACAAATAAATATGAAAGGCATGCATCTTTACAAAATAGTTCTGTACCATGAATTAATTTAACAAAGGAAGACTATAGTAACCAGGGTTATATAGTAAGCGATGTCTCAGTTCTTGATTTCTGGCCCTGCAGCCTTGGTACCGCTGGTTGGCGGGGGAAACACTGCCGTGACGTCACAGCTCGACATACTCGTGACCACATGCTACAACCCCATGTGTTCCTCGGTATTATTATGCCAAATCGTGATGTTTACTGATATCGTTTTGGAGTGTCCTTATTTATAATTTAAATTTTGTTGTTTTGTAGAACGTGTGCTGTGTTTAATGGAGGTTAGTGATATGGATATGTTGCTGCTTTCTTTCATTTTGACTATGTAAAGAACAAGAATGAGTTGCTGTGCTGCAGAAAAGTGCACAAATAATTCCCAAAAAACACAATCACTGTTGTTTATCACACGTTTCCGTAAGTTGCAAACTTTCGATGACCAAGTATAAACGATTAGACACAGTTAATTGTAAATATTCTCATGTGTGTAGCGACAATTTTTATACCTTTGATTATGAGTCGGTTAAAAACATCAAAAATCATTGGTAGGTATAACCACAAAGAAAAATACTAGAAACAACTGCTGTTTAATCTTTGAGTCTAGCTTTTCAACTAGTAACTAACAAAGCTTGATTGGATGAGACTTGAACAAAGGCGTGAACTACATTTCTCGTTTACTGCTGCACAAAGTAATTACGACAGACTTACCCAGTTACCTGACTTCTCGATTTGAATTTCGACAAGTACAGAACTGTCCCTACAATCGCTCTCAGTCAGCTAACTTCCTCTGTGTTCCGAGACGCAATACTAATTTTTATTTAAAATCTTTCACTGTCTCATCTGTCTTAGCCTGGAATAAGTCATCTTTTAAACTTCACAGATGTTAATGGACCATCTGATTTTAGAAACAAACTCACCAATCACTATATCTCTAGCGTGTGAGCTGTGGTATAATCTACGCGTGTGCGTGTGTTTGGTGTAACAATTTTTTACTAACTATATTTTATTTCTCCGTTTCCACTACTGATCTAGAGTTTACTTTGTTCAAGTTGATTAATATTTTGGTTGCTGGATCTGTACATGTTTATCTCATTGCAATGTCTCATGTGTTTTATGTCGATGTGAATGTTTTCCTCAAAAAACTTTTCTCCTGCTGTGTTTTTTTTAATTATAACAATTTGATAAATGCAGTGTAATGTTAACTTAAGACATGGTTAAATGTAAGATAGGCTTATGCCTTAATTTCGCCATGTATATAAAGACAATAATAATAATAATAATAAAATTACTAACCCGTCAGACGGAACAAAATGATAAATTGAAATTGGCTCTGCTTAGAGAATAATGACGTACTCATTTAGATGCTTTGCAAATAATTGAACATTTATGTCCTGAAAAACATGCGTTGAAATAAACAAAACTGTTACGGCTAATCCCCTACCTCTTGAAGAAGATGATATTGTTAAATGTAAAAACTGTGTAAGCTATGAGCAGTTGCTTGAAGAAAATAAAAACTAAGGGTAGCGATAGATTTTCTTGAATACCCAATTGAATTTATTTAAAAAATTAGTGTAAACAAAAAGTTTTAAACATTTGCTTGATAAACTCAGAGCCATTCCAAACAAATTAAGGAAACTTGTTGATGGGACAAGAGAATTAAAAAAAGAATTATGCTTAATCAAACGTAAATATGAAGAAAAATGTCGTTTAACTGTGTCACAAAACATTTTAAACACCCCACACAAATAAAATCATTGGCCAGTAAAGGAAAGAAAAGATTATTACAATGGACAAGTAAGATATTTTACATTCAGTTATGATAAGGGCACCATCCCGTAAAGCAATGACTTTTAGATAGAAAGGCTTGTATTCCCTTTGCCCTCTTCAGCGTGGAAGGTTACTGTAAGCGAGTTCAAGACCATTTTTGAATCACTCATGGCGAGGGATTTCAAACAGGAGACAGAAAGGTGTAATTAAAAAACTTAAAAAAATACTATCTAATACCTTTCCTAATGTAAGCTTATGTACTCAGCGTCGGCCTGGATCATCTTGAGGCCCTCGTTCACAGACAAGTAAATAACAGATACCCAGCCTTAAGGGAGACTTGCTGCGCCCCTAGAATGAGATAGAACTTAAAATATCCAATGATAACAGCGCTTCCAAGTGAGAATTCTTTAAAACAACTCACTTTCAAAATGTTCCTCATGAGAAAGATAAACAAAAGAGAGTGAGAGCTAAAAGTTGCTATCTGTCTTCCGAGTACAATATTTCAGTTCAGGTAGCGGTAATCCCTTCCCCCTCCTTTCATTGTCCAAAATTTTTCAAACAAGTGAAAATGTTGAACCCAAATATACAATGCCAGTACTTCCCTTCGATAGTGTTTAAACGTAAATGACACGCAGTCTTGGAAATGCACTTGTAAATTGAATTATTAAATATTTTGTGACCAGCTTCTGCGGTCCCCATTCTTTAGGACTCACTTCGTTAGACTGGACTGCAATAACTGGGATATCATGATTAAATCCCTATTGGGTGTAATGAGAGTGTTTTTCCTAAAATGCTTATAACTCTCCTTCAACGTAAATGTGGACACATTTCCCAAAATTTACCTTCCTCATTCCTAATCCATTGGAGTAAATACGCGGATAGCTGTAATGGGAAGCAAGACACGGCGCAAAAAATAGATATCAGTGATTAAAATTAAATACTATGTTGTAAAGGTTGCATTTTTTTAATACATTTTGTTGTCAAATTAATATAAAATATACAAGTGAAATGCTATTTAATAAACTAAAAAAAAAAAAAAAAAAACACACATGGAAAATACAACGAAAAGAGTTTCCTAAGTATATATTTGGAATCGGAAATACCTTCTTATTTTAAACACTGGAATTATTATATTCAACACTTTATACGGATGTGTAATCAGAGTTAACAAATCGGTTTTAAATCAGTTTATTGTAAAATAAGTCTGAAAAGGTAGCTAACGCGCTTTTAAGAGTAAACAACAAAAAACTCATAATATTTTGTCCAATTACACTCTTCCAACACCTTCTCGTGTCTGTATGGAAAATTAAATATCTCTTAATTTTAGTAAGGGGAATAGAAATTAATATTAAAAAAAATTACACTGAAAACTCTTTCAGTATAAGATTATTTTACTATATATAACAATATTTTCATACAATTAATGATTGTAGATTTTTTTTAAACAAAAATATTTTTAACTATCCCCAAAATTATTGTTTTAATCACAGCTATATTTATTAAGTATTTTGTATAAAAATTATCTACTAAAGTAAAAAAAAAAAGTTTTATTTATGTAGTTTGGACAGGTTTTAAACTAAAATTATGATAAATTTATCATCAAAAATTAATACAATAATTATACAGAAATAAGATCTAACAGAAATTTGATTAAATGTGTGTCAAACAAATTTGAACATTGATATATTTCGTAATGTAGATATATTTTTAGGTCTAATGTATCAACTTTAAGCTAGTCTTTAGTTTGTGTGTTCATTTACTTTTAGTATAAACTTTTTCCCTCTGCCTTTACAAATTTAGTGTTCCAAGTGTCTAACTACAGTCCAATTTTTATAACAAGATCCGTTTAGAATGTTGATTTATTTTTTGCGGTCAACATCAACATCAGTAACATTTTCTATTTTATTATTTTTATTAGCACTGTGCTTAATATTCGTTCGGGTTAAACACTTATATACTACTAATTATGCTATTGTGTTAGGGATGAGGGAGGTTTAATTAGTATAAAGTGTACCCACATTTTTAGTTTAGGAAATTTCTGGGGCCCCTCCCAGCAGTAAATTTTGAATTCCAAACGTTCCAATTTTTATGGTTATGTGGGATGGTCCTTTTAACAACTTGGCGAATTTAAATTTCTTTAATGTATAAAAGTATATTTTCTTTGGAAAGATGGCAAATTACTCTCAGTTCCAAACCCCCATATCCCCCTCACCACCTTAGCTAACACAATTCCAATTTGAAATTTAAATACTATTTGGTTAACTTATATGAGACTTTGCGTAGCTACCAAATTTCAACCTAACCCCATCTTAAAGAATGTTCTATTTTGGTTGTATACATTTTTGACGCTGCCATTTCTTGGGCTTCAATTTTGAGATTCCCTTTGTTCAAGAGTGTTAGAAATGCGAGAAAAAGCCCAAAGATTTCCAGTTATTAATAAAAAAAATGTTTTGGCCAAAATAAATAAATATCGCTCCATTAGAACTATATTTCAATTTCCTTCACTTGGTGATATGAACAATTGTTGAATATCTGTCATGAGCATAGCGGCATTAGATGAAATGTTTTATTAAAATGAATTAACGTGAACAATGTATCCCTGTCTAACTACTCAAACCTGTTTTATTATTCAATTACTTGGTGACATCTCAAGCTTTTATATCTACAAAGGTGACCTGGTGGTCTTTGGGGTAAGGTGTCAGACTTCTGTGCTGGCAGCCGGGGTTCAATCCTTGGTCCCGGCACAGATTTATTTGATTTACAAACCCCTCCTTCACCTCTGACAAGACATCTTGTGAATGTGGGGAATGCCAGGCCGCCACCGTGGTTCGGATTCCACGTTAAACTGTAGGTCCTTCATTTCATCTCACAATCACCCTACCATTACACATTAGCGTAAGTGCGTATAAACCCGAATGGGTAGTAAGACGCGGTGCTAATAATAATAATAATAATACAATGATAGATTTCTGTTTAGAGCCATTTAATAATTTCTCATTCATATTTGATCTTATGCATGTTTTAAACCGTGATCATCCTCTCCAATTTTTTATAAATCAGATAGTTTTTATTAACTTTTCGGAGTGGCCCTCCCTCTAAACAATTTAAAAAAAAATGGTTCAATCTAGAATCTATTAGTAGTCTTTGCCTTTTTAAAAAAAATTAGATACTTTTATAAATTATAGGCCACCATTTAAAGTTTCACTCACCTAGAAATTTTTGAAATTTGGATGCCCTTCGAAGCATTTTAGAGTGACCCCCACCTTAATTTTTAGGATAGTTAGATGCCTCTAGAAGATAATTTTTGAAGGGCTCTTCCACCGACAAAATTTTGAAAATTGAATTATTTCAGAAACTAGGCTATTTGGTGTGGTCCTCGCCTGAAAAAATTTGTTACGATACCTTTTTCTTTTCTAGTTGAACTTATTTTGGCCGTTAAAATATTGAAAGTATAGGGTATACTGAATTATTAATGTTATTTGTAACACACCACATTTTTATTAATTACGTTATCACCTGATTACAACTTTTATGCTTAATAAAATAGTGAAGTTCCCCCATCATTATGGTACCCGAGCGTCACACAGTTCACCCGAGTCCTCCGTAATTCAAAAACCATACTGCCAGATTTTCTCGGCCCAACCCTACTTAATACCTCGGTTGGACCACTATTTACTGGTCATTACAGTCCTACCCTTCTTCACCATGTTTTGAATTTGCACCAATGGGAACGTGGCAAATTCAAACTGTTAGAAGGTACTCGAAGTTTTTTTGTTTCCCCTTCCTGACGGTTAGGGCCGCCGACTCAGTTCCTCATCTGGTTTGACCCCCCCTTCCCCCCAGGAAAGGGAGACACATCAACTGTCGTTCTTATTTGTATACTTATAAATAATTTGTCCTTATCAAATTCTTCAAAATGATGTGCATCTATAAGTCATTTGGAGTTCAATGAGGCCATCTTTCAGCTTCATATTCGATAATATCAGAGGATTTGAAATATATCTGGGTGGGGGGGATTTATTCCAAGGAGGGGGTAACTATTTCCAGGTGGCAGAGTCCCCCACAGTTACACCACTCGTGCTGTCCATACATATTCTATCTATATTCGGTATTCATGGATGAAATGCTCTCAGGCGATTATTAGTCTTCTTTGATGTGTCTACCATCTCTATGCGGAACAATGTTTGTTACTCGCTATGCACGACAAATATTCGTACATGAAAACAAATATTTTTTTCCACACTTACGTGAGTCATATCGGAACTTGAATAGACGTGGACGAATAACGTACATTGTGGATGCGGGTTAAGAGGTGTCTGCACGTAAACAGACAGAAAATTGTGTAATTTAACTGTGTTGTATTTTCTTTCTAAAATTTCAACTTTCATTTTGTTTTTTGTATTAATTTTCTAACTTTCCCAGGGAATCAACTGACCCTCCCCTGAATCCGCGCCTGCACTAAGTGTGCTATGAACAGATATGACGAACTAATAATGTGGAGGGAAACGGGGGAGCGGCCGTGCGGGTGTTAAGTATTTAAAGCATTATTTCTACATAATGTCGAATATGAGTATTGGTTGATTACGGTTATAGCCTCATCTACATATTATTTAAATTAAAAAATGACATCTGGACACGGGAATTGAACTTGGGATATAGAAACTATGTTTTGATAGTTGTTATAAAACTAATTCGTTACGTCTGAACAAAGGGAGAAAATACTCTAGAAAAAACATTTGACGAGAAAGGACATAAGAAAAGAGTGATTGAAAATGTAGGCCTATTTGTGTGTGTTATGATTGTGGAGGAGGAATATTGATGTAGACATTCTGTGCACAAATGTACATATTGTTAGTGGACATGTCTGTAACCTGAACCTAGCTAATACAGTAGTGGCTCGCAAATTATGTTACGTGATGCCATTTTAGGTTGTCGGTGCTATTATTTTTTAAACTTGTTTTAGCACCATGTGTCTTACTACCTGTTCAGGTTATATGCCTTTGTACTAATTACTATAATCTTAAATCTAGTACAGACACAAAATCTATCCCCCGTCCGTCAATTCATCACTGGGTTCACCACATTCCAACAATGATACATTTCTCGGCTATGCCAGGAATTGAGCCCGGGACCCTAAGCTCCGTAGGTGGACGCACTACCGACGGAGCTAAGCTAGCATGATTATTTTCTAAGTATATCACATTCATATTTATAGATTTTTTTACAAAAGGGCTAATTTTTTTCTCTTAAGATGGGGAGGGTGCACAGCATAAACTTTCTCGCTACTGTAAATAAAAATGAGAGATTTACTTAAAACTCGTAAGATATTTGAAATGAGATAATAGACATTGTCGCGAATTCTACCAAAGAGCATAAACGAAATAATATACACTGTTAGAAAAATGAGAAAACATACACCCACAGAGCATTACATCAATTTCTAAATTTAAAGACTTCCATAAAAAAAAAAATTATATATATATATATATACACAACCACACAGTATATATGTTGTAGGCCATTGGAAATCCGGCTTATTGCAAAAAGCGCTCACAGTTTACAATAAGCCAGGCTAATAGGAAAATAAATATATTTGCTATCAGCCTGATAACTTTTAGGCTTATTGCAATGAAATGCACCTTTGTTCACTCAATCAGTCTAGTTGATTCCAGCTTATTGCAATACATCCAAGATAGTGAAGGCTTATTAAAAAGTCTACAGCAGAGGTTCCCAAACTCAGGGACATATAATTTGTTTGTTTTGTTTGGATTCTAACGGCATACCATCAGGAATAATTGTACGTCTCACAGTTTGGGAACCGCTGCTGTAGACTTTTTAATAAGCCTTCACTATTTTGGGTTTATTGCAGTAAGCCTAAAAATTATCAGGCTGATAAACAAATATATCATTTTCCAATTAGCCTGACTCATTATAAATTGAGGACGCCTTTACAATAGGCCGGATTTTCCAATCACCTACGACATATAATTCAGAAACTATTGGTTTTATAAAAATATATTTCAAATAGTGATTTTTATTTTAACATGCCTTAATTTTTGAAATGATAAGTTATTTATTATCTCAAAGAGGTGCGGAGATACGATAAAAATTGGAAGTTTCCTTAAGTGTAAATTACACTCAAAGTTATTTTCATGAAGAAATGATAACTTCCATTTTGTTTTTAATATAACAATACATATACAAAATTTTTAATCTAATTGAGTTTGATATAATCTATTTTTTCTCTTCTTCTCTAAAAAATACCACATTAGTTTTAGGGTTGGATAGAATATAAAAACAATTCTGAGAGACCTTATGAAAACCCAATGTCCCAAGTTTGTATCCCGATTGTTAAAATAGTTTCGTCTCTAGTCAGAGCTACAGACTGAAATTATTTAAAAAAAAAACACTTTTTTAGGATCAGGGGTCATGAAACGTCGACCTTTTTCCTCAACCAGGAGTTGTGAGAAAGTAAAAAGTAACATTATATATTAATATATTAACCTACAAATTTCATCTGATGGCCAATATGACTTAAAAGTAATCTATCTGTATTTATTTAACATATGCACAATTGTACACGTAACTTAATATAGGCTTTCATCTCACGCTGTATTCTTTGTTCAAGGTCATTCTTAAAATTATTTTCTAAAATTGTTTGTTAAATAGTTAATAAGTGGTTTACAGCGTCTTGGTAAAACATGTATGTGGTCCACAGCTAAATAAATGTTGGTGACTTTGCTTTACATATTATATCCAAGAAACCATGTAAAATTAATAAAAATTGTTCAAACAGCAACATAAAGCTACCATGGATCAAGGATAGAGTGTTTTTCTCATTATTATTAAATGGCCGACGATTTTACACATCTATTACTTGACCAACCCTTAAAATATGAGCGATAAATGACCCTAACACAGGATTAGCCCTAGATAGCTCGTGGTAAGATATTGACGTGCTAAGTTGGATGTTCCAGATTTGGTTCCAGATTTCAAAATAATTTTCAAAAAATGTTAATTATTTAAGTTAAATAACATAATATAAGTTTGAAGTAATTTCACAATTATTAGTGATTTGGGCTTTCTGAATTTCTTTGTAAAAGCGTTTCATTGCCTTTGAATGCTTATGCATTTTGCCCTTTACATCTCTTGTGCCATCTTTAAACTTTTGTAGGACAAATGTTTTAAAATAATAAAAATGTTTTTCCCCCACTATTATTACAGTTCACAATCCCCTAATGACATTAAATTCAATTTACATTCATCCACACTGAAATAAAATCCTTTCATCAATGCCGCACTTGCCACACTGACTTGGAAACGGTAGAGAGCCAGGTAACAAACCCTAGAGAGAGATGGGTCAGGGCGATAAGCTGTACAAACATTTCAAAACCACTAGCAACTATTTATGGTTTCAAGGACAGACAACTGGTGACTTGGATGTGAGAAGGAATGAGTTCTATTCTCTACTCTGACCAGGCCGTTCTGTTTCGGCTACTACGGGGTTGTATCAGATATATTTTCAAAATCCGGGGGCAAAATATGAAGCAACTCAGATAGTATCAGTTTTCATGATTTTAGATTGATTATTAATGTGAATGAAGTACCATTATAAAGTTAAAAGATGTCGGCTATAAATTGATTTACTTCCCCCATTTCTTACACATGTTTAAGTATACAAAATAATTAATTGAATATTGCATTTATTTGGTCAGTTTTATGCAATAATTAAAGGTTCATTTAAAATAGTATTTATTTCAATTAATAAACCTCAATTATTTCTAACATTACAAATATGAAATCTTTGCATCATTTCGTTTTTCTAAAAACTGTTGCATTATATGCCAAGATTTCACAATTTGAGTAAACACTGTTCTTAAAATATACATTTCCTCTATATCTAAACACACTGATCCAAGTTGGGTTTAAGAAGACCTACTAATCTATACTAATATTATAAAGAGGAAAGATTAGATTTTTTGTTTGTAATGGATAAACTCAAAAACTACTGGACCGATTTAAAAAATTATTTCATCAATATAAAGCTACATTATCAGCGAGTAGCATAGGCTACATTTTATTTTGAAAATTTAATTTATTCGTCATAAAAATTTTAGATAGTATATTATATAGTCATTGAAAAAAAATTTGTTGAAGGGAAAGTGGGGTTGGTCAAAGGGGGGTGGGGGATGTAGGGGTGAGGAAAGAGGAATGAGATGAAAATAGGAGGGAGGATAAAAATAGGGAGGGGGCTATACAGTGATGGTAGGACTGTAATTTTCAAAAAAAAATTGTAAAAAAAGTTTTGTTTATATAAGCTTTGTTTTACAGGATTCTTTACAATATTTTTTTTACTGGGAAGGGGGGGGGGGGGGCTAGTATATATATAAACCATTATAATTATTAATTTTAGGCTATATACCCTTGAAATTAAATTTTTACTAAGTCAATTTTTTTGAACCACTGGAACACCCTTAAAGAACCACCAGTTATTCAGGTGAGTCGCATCACACAGAATCCCTTTTGAACTTCTTTATCGCCACCTTACAGGTAGACCAAGTATTGTGATCATCCCAAAAAAAATCAAACTTAGGATTTTGATGATGTCGATGTTTCATAACCCTCAAATCCGAAAGTGGTTTTAGCAATGCTCTCTGTCTGTACCTTGGAGTAGAGCCTAAAATATTTTAGCGATTGGGCTAGGGTTTTCATAGGTTGCCCCGAGGGTTTTTTATAATCAGATATCTAGCCCTAAAATTAAGGGTAGTTTCCTAAGGGTGAAAAGAGAAAAAAATTGATTTTATCAATATAGGCTCTGACTGTTTTGATTAAATTTCATTTCTAAGCATTTATCGATGTTAAAAACAAAATGGCTACTTTCAAATTTTCATCTGAATAACTTTAAGGGTGATGCATAAATTCTATTTTTTTTATCATATCTCCATAACTCTTTGAGATATGAAATTACTTATCATTGCAAATATTATATACGTTTATTTATAATAAAAATCTTTTATTTGAAATATTATTTTTATAAAACCAATCTTTTTAAGCTAAATGTAGACTCGGGTTCTGGTCCCACCATTGTCTACTCGTTCCGGTTATTCAGCTTAGGCGATGCTCCGGACTTTGAATGATCGAGGCCCCAAGTTGTCTGCGATCAAATTGAAGAGATAAAGTTTCACTGTTGAAGCCCCTCGTAGTGTATATTGTGAGGTGAGATGGTGATAGATTAATCCTCTGCATGTGTGGTTCCACTTTATAATGTTTTTTGTGAAGGTGCTGAAGGTAGGGGACTCTGGATGTTGGAGTCTTGTTGTGCTCGGCTTATTACTGTCTATATATAATATGATAAATTGTTTTTTTTATCAATTTAATATTCTTTATTTATTATATTTATAAACTTAGCCCGGTGACGGTAACGCAATGACTGTTTCTTTATACTCAAACCGTTCTTATTTTTTAAAAATAGAGAGATTAGTTTGACGTGGACCGTTCCTATGTAATGCCGTTGAACGACTGTTATCGATATAATTTCTTGATCATTCGATCTTGGACTGTTCCGTATAATACTGTGGGACTACTGGGGAGAGGGACGCTTTCTTTGTATATATATTATATATATAATTTTTTTTTCAAAGGAAATAGTTCCAGAACCAGGCCCAATCCAGGAGTATGTTCGGGGGGGGGGGAATAGGGGGGGAGACGACAAACGGGACCCAAAAAATAATGAACCCAGAAATATTTACAACACAAGGTTAAATTTTTATTCACTATCATATTTTGTAAAAAAATGGGAACCACCTCAAGTTATTAAAAACCTTAAACTCTCTTCCAGTTAAATATATATGTGTGAGTCATGAGGTAAAGGTGTATGTATATATATATATATTTATATTGCTAATGATATGTTTTATTTTTTCACACCCTAGCTGATACATATAACAAAACATAGTAGCAATCAGTTTTTCTTACAAATGGACTTAAGAACTGAAAAAGTTACACATTAATTTGTATACCATATTTTGGGTCTGCTATCCATAGTTTTGGTGACAAGTATGCTCAAACTAAAATATTTAAATAACTATTATTCTATGTTTTCACTAAAAATTTAAGCTAAAAAAAAATATGAAGATAAATAAATTAATTACCATGTTTGATTTCAAACATTGCTATTTGAAATGACCTTGGCTTTAAGCTGAAAAAGTTTAGTCAGGTGAAACTGTACAAAACACATATTATGAATTTAAAAAAAATCGAAGGTAAACTACTTATTAGTTTTGCATAAATTCTAAGACCTATTGTTTTAAAAACTATAAATAACCGTCACTATAAATGAATCTGACCCAAACAAATCAAAAGAGTTTTAATTTACCTTCTCTCAACTAAAGGGCGATAGGAAAATATCATCAGAACCCCCTCAACATTTTCTGTATGCAGCTTTATATTTAGTTCAGTTCATTATAACCTGGCTAAAAATTCATGGTCGTGTTTGCCATTTTAAATGCGAGGAACTAATATTTTAAAAAATTTTACTTTTCCGTTTAATGTTTTAAATCTACAAGGTGAAATAAAAAAAATTACTTAGCGTAATTATTTTTAAAATGTACTATAGTAAACTATAAACTGGCTTCAAGTCAACAGACAAAAAACAAATTAACACTTATGTCAAAAGGTCTAAGCAAGTATATTGCCAAAAAA
>JBCFYV010002398.1:0-39271 GCA_039000515.1 Timema cristinae
CCCTCCCAGCTCCCCGAAGCCAGAAAAGACGGTCGAGGAAGAACAAAGAGTAGTATTTTTTGTTTTTTTCTCTCTCCTTTAATGCATATGTGATTTATATTTGCTCTAAATTCTACCTTCATAATTCATACTCAATTAGTGTAATTAAATAAGTATAGCCCAAACAGGTTTCTGTGGTAGTTTCTACATGTAATGTATAGCTGTTGTTTTCTTATTCCCTCCCCCACAAAGATAATGTTAAATCATGTTGGTGTTAAAAACTTGTCATATGCATGATGCAGTTAGAATTGTAAAATATTCTACTAATCATGTTTTGAATGACAGAGAGTTTTTCAGTACCATTTGAATCTTTGCATTCATTGTCTTATATTCACTTTTATAATTCCCAATCATTCTTTAAAATATGACTTTTTTATTCAATTAACGGGAAAAACTAAATACTTGTGCTAGGGTAAATGTAAAAAATAAACATTTTTTTAGTTATTTAAACCCAATTACCTACAATGAGTAAGGGATCTGATTTTACAGATAGTTAATATAATAAATGTGATTACGGTTGTTTGATCCAAGAAGCAAGAAATAAAATCCACATTAAGTAAGCTTTAAATATTAATCTTACCCAAATCAACGTATGTAGGCACTAAACTCCTAGCCAAATAGCTACAATCATAGCCAGGGTCAGGACTATGATGACCAAAATATAAATTTAATAAAAAGCCTTTTCAAACTAAACTCTTGCACTATGGCGAATTTAATATTTATTTACAAATATCTGCTTCAGATTTAGTAGCTATCCTCTCCAATGCAACCCTTTCCAGCTTAATCGCAGGAATGTCTTCATTCCAACCATACAGGCTTAAACGATACCAAATTTTTGACTCCATTATCTTCTCATTCCAACAACTGTGTTTTAAAAAATGTATGTTTCAGTAGTTATAGATTTCTAAGATATCGATAGTACCGGTACTTAAAGATATATTTATTTTACTTAAATGCATAATTATGACATATTCCTAATAATGACTCAAAAGTGATTCAAACCATGAAATATGGACTAAAAATCCAAAGTGAACAAAAATTACCAAAGAATAACCTATAAAAACATTTCCACAACCAGAATACCATGAACAGTTTAATGTACACATGAAAATTCTGTGACTTGCCACAAAAAGATGACATCAAAATCCGGGCTCTGATTATTACAAACACAGGATTGATAGAAGATTTACAAATACTTATTTAGTGATCATAATAAATAAAAAATATTTTTTCTTTTAATAATATTTCCTATTAAATTCTATACTGTGGATGTGTGTGGGTGTCTAGTTGTAACTACACTCGTCTAGGTGGTTGCATGTCTAAGGCATCACTCTCACAATAGACTAGATAGCCAATGACAAGGAGATTGAGGTTTGATCTCAGCCAGGTGTACTGAGGGTAGTTTTCACTTAATGGCTTTCCACTCTCCCTTTATGCAAATGTGGGTACATTTCCTCTAGCTTCAACCTTACTCATCCCCTCATCCCTAACACATTAGCACAAGGAGTACATATGCGTATAGCATAAACGGGTAGTAAGACATAGTGCAAAAAAAAGTAATCAAATAATCAAAAGTACGGTAATCATAGTATATTTCAAACCATAATGTGATTTATTAAAAGAGCTGCAATTTGTTCCTGGCTGACATGATATAGAATAGTTCACGGGATGGAGGGGTCAATTCCCTACATGGGCAAAATACATTATCTTGTTATCCCTTCAATGCGGCTTCGGGTAACTGGTTTTGTCTAGTCGAAGTCCAGTCTCCGGGTGACGTTTGTTTCTTGGCGTCGATCTCGCGGGTCCAGTGGATGGGGATAAGGAAGGGAGATGGGGTGGCTAGGGTATGCAAATGGTAACCCTCAGGGCTAAAAGGGGAAATTGGAGTAGGTGGGGTAGGATGGTCGGTGCGAGGGGAAGTCGAGGGGAGGAATTAGCTAACTCGGGGCAGGGACTCTTGGATATGCTGGAGCGGAGTGTTGGCGTTCGGAGGTCTGGTGGTTGCAGTCAGGATCGTAGAAGATGGGTCCACGGGTGGAGTATTGTTTGGTTGACGCTGTCTTCTTTAGGGTCTTCTGTCGGTGGGCCTTGCCGGCGCGGCGGGTGTATCCCATCCCGTTAGGTCACCATCGGAAGGGACGATCAGGTTGGAGGGTGAGAGGACAGAGACCCGGCAACACAGAGTCGCGGTGGGAGGTGTGGATAAAGTCCCGGCAACGTGAGTCGCGATGGGAGGTAAGGGATAGTTGCGGAAGGATAGGAAGTGACGATGAAAATGCTCTTTCCAAAATGACGACAATGTATTAATGCTCTTTTGCAATGTGATTCACCAGGGTTGGGTCACCACTAAAAACAACTCCAGAAATCACCGTGTTATATACCCTCCACTGGTGCCTGGCCTTGTCCAATGGGGAAAACAGGGACTTCCCATTGGTGCAGGAAAACGTGAGTGACAGTGTCCTTCACGCGGGCTAATAGCGAGCGCTGACACTGTGTACTGAGGTGGAGTCTTCACGGACGGCTCAGAGAACATGGAATGTGGGGAGCGGGGGGTCTAGGCATTAGCGAGGGTGGGTGGCGCGGCCGGTGCAAGTGCGGAGGAAAGATACGAGGGCCGACTGAACAGTGAGGCACATCAATCTTACAGACACACAGACAAAAGGCATGCTCCGATGCTTCCAGAAGGGGAGCACGAGAGCAAGTTCCAACACGTACCGACCAATTGGTCACACCGTGTGGTTTGCAAAAATTAAGAACGGGTTGTCGCGTTTCGCGAAGTTCTGAAACAAAGAAACAGAGATTACAAAATATTAGTAATATTGGGGTAAAAAAGGGGGTAAGAAATTGAGAAACCGACTAAGGGTTTTATAGAGTTACGTGCGGAGACACTACTCTATGGGGGGCTGGGTGAGAGCCTCCCAAACCACTGTTGACACATCTCGCTTATCCGAGCAAGGCTTTGGGACGTCGATGGCACCCACCAGGGTCGATGACGTAGTTCCCAAGCCCCTGGATAAGAGGATTGGTGGCACCGGGAAGTCTAGCGTAGAAAGACTGCGCCAGTTTCCGGAAGTGGTCCTTGATGGTAGGCATATCCAGGTCACGATGAAGAGTCTCATTCCGGACATACCAAGGTGCGCCCACAATGATCCTCAGACATACGCTCTGGAACGCCTGCATCCTCCTCATATACGTGTCCGCCAGGTGACCCCAAGCGGGACACGCATAGTCGAGGATCGGCCTGAGCAACTGCTTGTACAGCGTCAGACCGTTCCTTGTAGACAGGGCGCTACGCCTGTTAAGCAGTGGGCCTAGGACTCCCAGCCTTTGCCTCGCCTTGTTGAGTCTTTCGTTGCAGTGTAGTCTCCAGGTCAGTTTTGTGTCCAGCGTAAGTCCCAGGTACTTAACACTGTCCGCCCATCTGATCTGTTCTCCGAACAGCCGGAGTGGAGCCGGCCTGTAGTACTTTCTTTTCCATGTGAAGAGCATTGCAGTGCTCTTCTCCACGTTAATACTTGTTCTCCAGGTTGTCAGCCACCCCTCCAACTGCGTCAGGTGCGTCTGGAGTCGCCTCTCCACCATCTGCCCTCGCCACGACTCCGCTACTAGAGCCGTGTCGTCCGCATACAGAGCCAACTCGGTGCCTGGGGATTTTGGAATGTCGTTCACATAGAGACTGAAGAGCAGCGGCCCACCATGGAACCCTGCGGCACTCCAGCCCGGATGCTTCTGACTTGGGAGGTGGCGTTCCCAAAGGTAGTGGAAAAGGTGCGATGGAAAGATAAGATTGAACAACCTTAACTAGGTAGAAGGGCAGGTTCAGGGAGAGGAGTTTGAAAAGGAGACCCTCGTGCCAAACACGGTCGAAGGCCTTTGCCACGTCAAGAAAGACAGCACCAGTCAGCCTGTTGATGTTGAAGTTCCTCGTAACCTGTTCCACGAGCCGGACAAGTTGATGAGACGTAGCGTGTCCCGCCCGAAAGCCGAACTGCTCGTCCACCAAGATGCCCCCCTCGCGAACATGTCGGGTCAGTCTCGTCATTATTAGTCTCTCGAACAACTTGCCCAGACAGTCGAGCAAGCTGATCGGTCGGTAGGACGAAGCTAGGGCCGGGTCCTTACCCGGTTTATGAAAGCAGAGGACGTTGGCATGCTTCCAGAGCTCGGGGAAGTGACTCAGGAACAGGACGGCGTTGAATAACTCCACAAGGAAGTTAATCGCCTCCAAGGGCAGCTTTCTGAGGACCGCGTTACTGATACCGTCGGATCCGGGGGCCTTGTTTTGTCTTAGAGCGGCTATCGCCCGTGACATTTCTGTCACCTCCGTGGGTTCGGGTTCATCCAAGGGTCTGTACGAGACCGCGCTGATGACCTGCGCCACGTGCGCAACGTGCACCGGGTCTGACGGGTTGTCAGTCGGTACAAATTGCGCCTCTAAGTGCTCAGCGAGAGCATCGGCCTTCTCCTGGTCGGAGTTGGCCACCCCGTTGCGACTCACAATAGGCGGCCTTGGTGCGGGGACCCGCATCAAGTTCCTCGTCATCTGCCACAAGGACCTGTCCTGCACGCACAGGCTCTCAATCTTGTCCTCCCAGACACTGTTCCGGTATTCTCGGACCATCTCCCGAACCGCATGGACTTTGCGGCTCCAGTTGGCCTTGTCTACCGGGTCCCTCGAGATTTGCCAAGCCTTCCTCAGCCGATTTTTCTCCCGGACGTGCCTGAGGATAGAATCGGGCAAAGAAGCCTGTGGCGCCCTCTTAGGACGGTGCCTCGGCGTCGAAGCTTCGAGCGACCCCTTGATGGCGGAAGTTATGAACTCCGCACCGCGATCGATTTCCGCTGCTGTTCGAAAGGTAGGGGTGGGTCCCAACCTCTCTCTCAACACATTCGTAAACCTGTCCCAGTCAGTGCGCTTTAGGTCGGGTTTTTCGGGGGGGTCTATGAAGGACACCGCGCGTCCCAGGTTCACGAGAACGGGGTTGTGATCCGAGTCTAGCTCAGCTAGAGACTTCAACACTAACCGCCTTCTGATCCCTCTGGAGACAACGAAGTCTAGGACGTCCGGGAGATAGCCGGGATTGAAAGGGAAGTGGGTAGGGGTCGGAGGCCCGGCAGCCACCAGGCCGTGTAGATCTATGACGTCGCGGAGCAATCCGCCGCGAGCGCACATAATCCTAGAGCCCCATGAAGGGTGCTTAGCGTTGAAGTCACCACCGATTAAAACAGGCGTGGTACCTCGAAGCAGCACCTCCATGTCAGCCCTCGTGGCCTGGTCGAACCGGTGGTAGGGAGGGAAGTAGATGGAAATGAGACGCACTGGGCCAGTCGAGGTCACCAGTTGGATAGCCGTTGCTTCCATGTGTTGGAGGGGAGGAAGTGAGACGACGTGGTGGTCAAGGCCCCTTCGGACCAGAACCGCCGTCCCACCCCTTCCCACATCCCCCGCTCGGTCACTACGATGGCAGATAAACTCTGCTAACGAGAACCTCATTGCGGAGCGCAAGTGGGTTTCTCCCAGCAGCATTACATCGACACGATGCTTTGCCAAGAAACTTTCAATCTCAGCCTTCTTCCCCGCGACTCCGTTGGCGTTCCAGAGTGCGACCGTGAGCTCCTTCAGCACTGGTGGTCCTCTATTCGGGTGCACTGCCATGAGAGACCAGGTAGAGGATGATGTGCTCCATGACCAGGTGGCCACGGTTACTCCTCGGAGACTCCTGGACCTTCCTCAAGAGACTCGATGAAAAGTCCCATGGGTCCAGTCCCGGAATACCCTTGAGTAGCTCAATGCAATTTTTGAGCTTTGCAGCATCATCCTCGGGTGTGGGGGTTACAGGGGGACAAGGGTGGGAGTTGGGAGTGGAAGGAAAGGGTTGGAAGGGTGTAGGATGGCAGTGTTGGTTGGGATAGGGAGAGGAGCGGTCTCGGGCGGGCCCTCGACCAAAGGGGTTGAACTGGATTCCACCGGTTCAGGTTTGGTGGCTTCGGCAGGTGCCTCGGCCTGGGGTGGAGGGGTATCTCTCTTTGCCAGCACACTGGCGAATGATTGTACCAGTGGCTTTGGTGTTGGAGCTGGAGTCACTTTCGCCCTCCGTCCCGCAACGTGCCCCGAGGGCTTCTGGCCTTCACTTGGCCCATCCGTCCTCCCTTCTTGAGGCTTGGAGGCCCGCACATTCCCTGCCGCCCGCAAGGACCTGTACGTGGGACAGCCCCGCCACGCCGAGGAATGGGCTCCTGAGCAGTGCAGGCACTTCGGGGGAGATCGTCTCTCCTCCGGGCACCCGCCCCTCTCGTGGTCACCACCACAGAACCCACACCTCGGGTTAGCGCGGCAATCCCTCCGCACATGCCCAAACCGGAAACAGTTCTTGCACTGAACCGGGCCGCCTGGAGACTTGTACTTCTCCACCCTGACGCGGAGCCCGCACAGGACTGATATGGAATACAGCCTTGCGGTCTGCTCCCCGGGCGTCAGAGAGACAACGAAGTTCGGCAACCGCTGCCTTTCTCCGGTCTTCTGATCCCGCTTCCATTGGGAGAGCATCTGTGTGACAGATTTCACGGGGAAACCCATCTCCACTAGCTCCTCCTGGATGTCGTCGGGGTTTGTCCGTGTCAGGAGTCCCTTCACCACAACCCTGACCAGTCGCTCCCGTCCCAGCTCGTAGGACCAATGCTGGATCCCCAAGCTCGGCAAGAACTTCTGGAGGGCGCGGTAATCTTCCTCCGACCCGCACTGGAGGCGCACTCGGTCCCCCGGCTGCCTGACCGCCTCCACAGGCTCGCGAACCTTGGACCGGATGGCCTTCGCCAACTTGGAGTAGCCCTCCACATCACACAATATGATGGGAGGGATCTTCCCCTTCGCTTTGCCAGCCGGCCCAGAGCCACTAGTACCAGGCTGGGGTGAGACACGGCTTGCGTTGTTACCCGCAGGTTTCCGCCGCTTCCCACCTTTACCCAGCGCTGGCGCACCCTGGCCCGGACACCGCTGGCCTCGCTCTCATCACCAGAGCTGCCGCCTAAATGGTTAGGGTTGCCCCCCAGCAGCTTCCTGGTGTTGCCGGCCTTCCCCCTTCGGCGGGGTCTTACGGTCCGAAATCCTTCAGACTCATCATCGGACCCCTGGCTCGACTCGTCGCGCATCAACGGGAGGTCTGGTCCTGAAGACAGTCCCTCCACGTCCACGGACTCGCCCGAGCTGTCAACACGCGCGAAGCGTGCGACCCGGTCTTCCGAATCTGAAGAAAATTCAGCCGGGCGTTTCACACCTACCGACACCCCTTGGCGGGAGGTGCCGGAGTTGACGCGGGTTTTTGAGACCCTTGCGCTAGCGCTTGCGTCAGTGCCGCTTGCAGCGGTCTTTACTGGCGGAGGACGGCTAGGCTCCCCCTGGTCAGGGCTTGCGTTGGCACCGATAGGTTTCCACCCATCGTGCTGGCGGGAGCTTTTGCCATCCTCCCCGGTTTGCGGGCTGTCGGCCCTAAAAAGGGCCTCCAGCACTTTTTGGCCAACAGCGGCACGCTCACCTCCTGTAGTCGGAGGGGCCCCGCTGGGCTCGCCCGCATCAGCATTGCTGCCGACGCTTTGAAGGGGGCCAGCACTGTCCTTCAAGCCGAGGCCCGAGGGTGCAGTGCTGGAAGCCCCGGCGGATCTGCCAGTGGCACGCTCGCCTCCGGTAGCTGGAGGGGCCCCGCTGACTTCACCTTGGCCACTTGCGCCCACCTCGCCGGTAGTTGGCGAGATCACGCTGGCCGAGTTGTTGGCCCTGATAAGGGCCGAAACTTCACCCGAGGGTGAAACCGACTGGGTGTGGCTACCGGCACGCTCACCTCCAGTAATTTGAGGGGCCCCGCTACCTCCACCCGCTTGGCTGTGGACTGCGCCCACCTCCCCGGTAAATTGGGGGGTCACGCCAGCCTTGTTGGCCCTAGAAAGGGCCGATTTGTTGGCCCTGGAAAGGGCCGATTTGTTGGCCCTAATAAGGGCCGATTCATCACCCGGGGGCGACTCTAGCTCACCTCGGCCAGCGGCACGCTCGGCTCCGGGAATTGGAGCGGCCCCGCTGACTTCGGCAGCTACCTCTGGCTTGTTGCCCCTCGAAGGGGCAGCTGCCACTGAAGCTCCCGCCTTCGGGCTTGTGGCGGACCACTTGCCACCCGGCACGAGCTCCTTCCTGACCGGGGGAGCCTTCAGTCCCCGCGAGCGGAGACTTCCAACCTCCCCAGAAAGGACGGGCAGCACAAGCCTGCCGTTGACGGCGGATCCCCCGCTGCTCGCCGCCAACTTCTTCTTGCCCGGGGTCGGTCGCTTCCCGGGCCCGGGGTTCTTCCTCGCCTCATCCGGCGGTCTTCTCCCGACCCCGACACCAACACCTTTCTTCATCTTCACCGAGGGCTCCATCAACCGTAGAATCAGCAAACGCTAAGTAGGCTCAGAAGCAGGAAACACGTAAGGGAGGCAGGACGACACCTTGCACTCACCTCCATCAATCTTACTCAGAACACAATGATATATCACAGATGGATTTTTACTAACTGTTACTATATATAAAGGATAAGGAGAGTATAATGAGTAAATACACCAACATTAGCATAAAGAAGGAATGGATAAATCAAATTAATCTAAGGGAGCAGAACGAGAATGGTAATTAAAGGAACTCAAAACAATATTCACAATCCATCTAGATAATAATTAGAATCACAAATTTCTAAACTTCTTTTCAGCGAGGCTTTTGCATGACTAATTTCAGTAACAAAACAATGCTCCAAGTCTATTTCTTCCTTTGAAAATGATTGTATCCTATCTATTTTGTCTCAAAAATCCCCTAAAAAGTATGTAAGCCAAGTTCTTAACTGCAAAGGATAAAAGTTCCATCTATGACTCTAAGATCACTGTGACATCTTGTGAATGTGTGGAATGCCAGGCCTCCACCGTGGTTCGGATTCCAAGTTAAACTGTAGGTCCTTCATTTCATCTTGCAATCACCCTATCATTACACATTAGCGTAAGTGCGTATAACCCGAACGGGTAGTAAGACGTGGTGCTAATAATAATAATAATAATAATAATAATAATAATAATAATAATATCACTGTGCAACAACCCTCTAAACCACCATTTATCTCCAGCTTTATGAGGCAATTTTATAATATTCTTTATTTGTTTTTCACACTATAAAATAGAATCAGTAATTGGAATTACCAATCTATTTGTTGTTGTTTTTTTTAATCTGTATGAAGGACATTGGACAGCAAGCCACTTATATATATATATATATATATATATATATATATATATATATATATATATAGGCCTATACAGGTGCCTATAGATAGAGCCGCTTATATATATATTCTGATTAAAAATTTACATTTTGCGAGTGGAACATTTTGCATAATTCAACAGCTGGGATTTTTTTATTATTATTTATTTATTTATTCTTGTATTAAGTTCTAAAAGACTTAAAATTTAACTGTTGTTATTGAACATTCATAATAACACTTTTTATGAGGGCTCCATCATATATATTTTCTGTAGCAAGGGCTCCTTCGGCCTAAAAAATTTGAGAGCCCCTCATCTAGACCACTGCCTATGTTCATTAACTTTGTTCCCTAAACCTGTTCTGACATCTTTTTTTTATTGTTCCACATCTCACTAATCATTCAGACTATAAATATATTGAGTAGGGATGAGGAAGGTAGAATGAAGAGAAAATATAATTTTATTTGCATGTAGTGTGGATCAACATTAATAAAAAAAACATCCTTAATAGACTTGACAGCTAAATGAACAACGGCCTCGTCTGAACAGATTTAATATCATGTACACACACTTGAGGTCTTACAGAGTCTGCCAACAAGTTAAAAACGTGCCACCACAGGTTTTTATAACGTTTACTCTATGAAGTATGAACATTAAACATTACCGGATTGAAAAGTAATTTATTAACCGAGGTATTAAAATGAACTAACAAAAACTAAATACATATCAGGCAAGAACATACTAAAAACAGAACTACCAACATATACATAAATAATGAATAAGTGTTAAATTGCTATACCAACACAAGGAAGAGCAACTTGTGCTATTGTCTTGCATTTAAAACAAGCCAGCTAGCTCTGACATACAAAAGGAACCACCAGCTCAGCATTCTCGTGGGTGAAATTGATGATTCGTAGCAAAATAACACCTGACCTACAAATGTCAAAAAGATTTTATCTTTAAACATACTTAAGTTTTTCTCACAAAGACTCGCTTTAAAATTGGGTTTTGATTGACTCAGATATTTGTTCTGCTCAAAATTAAAATGTCAATCTTTTCCTTTATTTTATATTTATGTTTGAGAAATTAAACACTCACATAAGAATTATAGATATTTTTATCTTCTAGCTGTCTCATTTTCTTTTTCTGCAGAAGGTTACTAACGCACTAGAGCATCCCTGTGTGAATTCCTCAACATAAATCTTGGTTACATCTGGCCGTGTCTCACAAGAACTTTGGCACTCCATTCATGACCATTCATGGAGGATTGTAAGAGCCCACCAACAATTTAAGTGAACATGTGGGATATTATTTTATGTGTTCAAAGTGTTTGTGATCTTAGAACAAAAGTTAATTAGCTATACACTAATGTTTGTTTGTAACTTAGCTTTCTAGTGCTTATATAAACAAAACTTATATCTCCCTTAATTATGATGCTGATAAATATATTAATACTATACAAAAGGAGTGACTTTGGATTTCCCTTGTTAACACTATTTCTGAAGTGCTTATAATATTTGATCTAGAAAATGATATTGAAAATGTCTGAGCTGAAATCTCTAGCCTAGAAAATCAAAAATTATATATTGGTAAGTTAAATTTTCATCTCCAATCAAGAGTTGAATAGTTTAGTAACTAATAGTTCAATGAACAGTAAACATCACTCCTTCCACGATTTTATATTAAATAATTTTAACGTAGTCAAACTTTGTAGACTTTTGATTCATTTCATATTATTATGTGGAGTGATAATTTACTAAGTCCCCCCACACTAACATTTTGATGAATACAACATATTGAGAGACAAATTTGAATAGCTGTGGTTGTTCTTATCCTTACTACAATGATTTATCTTTGGAGAAATCTCTATTTAGACTTCAAGAACGAAACATCTCTGATAATTTATTCTTGGATTATAAGCTGGATGTCATTTGTTGTTAATGTGGCTTAAGACATCAATCTCGCAATATATATAATAATTTTAAAAATACACCCCAGGTACTTGATTGATTAGAATTTTATATTCAAATCACTTGAGATGAACTATTAAACGAAAAACTTTTGAGTGCCCGCCATTTTGAAACAGATAACCAGACCAAAAAACCATATACATACTTCATTTGATAAAGGTTCAAAAATGTCCTTGCATGATTTAATTAAATTTGGTCCAAATATTTGGAGTTATAATAATAGAACAAACAGATTTTTGAATGGTCACCACCTTAAAATTGATAACTAGATTACAAATACATGTGCATAGGTTATTCGACCTAAGCTCAAAGAATGTCCCTGAAAAATGTCATTAAAATTGGTCCACACATTTTGCAGATGTGAAACTAACATCTGAACACTGGACAAACAGAAAGGCAAACAAAATCCCAAATGGTCAAGCTAAAACAGGATGCCTTTTAAAATACATTACTTTTGTAAGGCACTCTGGGTAACCCATTCCATATTAGGTGATATTAAGGCCATAAAAGTGATTGGCAATAATATAATGTTCACAATATATATATATATATATATATAAAACAGGGTGACACGTAAGTAGTTAGGATGGCTGATCAAAACAGGCTGGGATTGGTGGGATTTGGTCACGTGACCACGCCTCCTGCTCTGTGATTGGCTGCTCCCCTCCTTCCCCCACCCCTCCTTCCGCTGCCCTACTTTCCTCTGATTGGCTGTTGGTTTTCCCCCTCCCCTACAAACCCTGGACATGTTGGTTCTTTTTTATTAATTATCGTTAATTAATTATAGTTAATTGATTATTGTTAATTAATTAATTAGTTAATTGGTAGGATAGAGGCGTTGGAGTTATTATTGGTAGGATAGAGGTGTTTTTATTCATCAATTAGGGCACTGTAGTTTATTTGCTGAAGCATAGAGCCACCCGGGGCTCGCGCTCCACGTCTTTCTCCTCCGATTGGTAGGATAGAGGTATTGGAGTTATTATTGGTAGGATAGAGGTGTTTTTTATTCATCAATTAGGGCGCTGTAGTTTATTTGCTGAAGCATAGAGCCACTCCACGTCTTTCTCCTCCGGATGCCCGATAGTAAGTGACACAAGCTTCTCTGGCAGGGGCTCGCTGCCTTCTGATGACCAACTCAGCCTTTCACTTTTCCCTCTCCCCCCCCTCCTCCTCCCCCCCCCCCCAGAGCCGGGGTTGTTCATCCTGGTTTTCCCCCTCCCCCGGTCATTACCTTCTGGGGGGCGACGTACCGAGCAATAACCTCCATTCACCTTGAGGAGTCATTGTGTTTCTCAAAATAGACACCTGTAAGGCAGCTCTGAAAACTCCCGTTAAACGGCAGACTCGCTTTTACATCCCATGAAAGTGGACGGCCCAACAGCTCTCTCTCTCACATCCAACTTGTTGGTATGTGGAGGGAGTCTCCTCCGCCCAAAAGTTTAAGCCCACACATCAATGCACTCAACATTTGCGAGAGTACCTTCAGATGCACTGAGGGAGGGTAGATTTTAGCGACGGCCGTTTGCACGGTGAATTTACTGTTCTATAGCTAAGTTAGTTTGTAAGTCGTGTGCTGATATGATCTGCGTGTCTAGATTGGATTCGAACCAGAGACCATCAAATTACGGCGCGCCTTACCAACGGCACGATTAGTTAGTTACCCCTTAATAGGCGATAACACCGCACAACTTCGACTCAATGTTAATAATTCTCTCGCCCTCTGCAAGAGCGGACTAAGTACAGATAAATTAAATGGCTAATCCTCGGTAATTGTATCTGTATAACGAATATGAAATCGGGTATTTAGCTTATCATTGCACGTAACATAAAGAATGACCACATGGTTTAAGGCGCTACTATAGCAAAAGACTATACTACTAAATATGGGAGGAAGTCGGAGTTTTAAGCGGTTGCTATACTAATTACGCTAATAGATCAGCTGTGAGCGTGTTCATTCTGTGCAGGGGGTGCCGCAAGATTTTAAGGGGGAATATATAAATAAAAATATTAGAACACATTAATGAAAATAAAGAAATGGAAGAAAATTTTGTCTTTCAGAAGAATGACCACATGGTTTAAGGCGCTACTATAGCAAAAGACTATACTACTAAATATGGGAGGAAGTCGGAGTTTTAAGCGGTTGCTATACTAATTACGCTAATAGATCAGCTGTGAGCTTGTTCGTTCTGTGCAGGGGGTGCCGCAAGATTTTAAGGGGGGAATATATAAATAAAAATATTAGAACACATTAATGAAAATAAAGAAATGGAAGAAAATTTTGTCTTTCAGTGTTTTTTTTGTGAATTGCACTTGTCACAGCCCCCCCCCCCCCCCCAGACAAAGCTATTGCAACATTAAAATCCAAAGCAATAAAGTCTTGAGAATGATTTGCGTGTTGTGTTGTCAACAATTAGGACAGACTGAGGACTATGTGCTCTGAATAATCACAAGTCTCACATTAATAAAACAATTCTACTATTATTTGACTAGAGTAATCTCACATTGTGTTTGGCTAGTGTGCTAATTTATTGGTTTCCAAAACAATTTATCTCTATCTCTATGTGAATAAATAGCCAAAGCTATTAAGGTGTATTTTAGGAGGGTTAACACCACACGAGTGACATATTACGAAAATTTGAAATATGACACCTGGACACGGAAATCAAACCCGGGACCTCTGGCTTAGTACGCCATTGCTCTGACCACTGAGCTATCCAGGATTCGTTCCGTGCTCAGGGTCATTCTTCACTCATATTTAAGGCAGTGGAACAGAGCATCGAGCAGACACCTCCGTCCACTTCGCTGGGTCGATGCCGACTACCGAAATAACGGGATTTACAAAGGGACTTATGGACAGATCTGTGTTGCGCATGCGCAGAGACACATTAGAGTATTAGGTCATTACAGACGGCAGGCTCTTTGAAGAGGGTATAAATAGAACCCGCTCATTACATTTGGTCATTTCAATTTGTGATTGACGCCGCCGAACATCAAAAAATGAGTTTCGAGTCGCTAGAAAATTTTCTAAATTTAGGTAAGTTTTTTTTTCTGTATATTTTAACTGGTGTTTTTTTTTTGTTGACTAATACAGCTGGGGCGTACAATGGTGTTGGTGTTCTTCTTTTTTTGTTAGTTGAAGAGCCCCCGATGATTGGAGGGGATCTACAACCGGAGGATCCCAATAGCCTGGACCAGCTGCTACTGTTCGATGCAAACGGGATTTGCAACGCTGATGGTAACGGGTCGATGGGTAAGTAACAGACTAAAACATATATATTGGAGTCTTGTTGGTGTTGTTTTTTTTTCCCTGTAAATGCTAATTAATTTGTATTTATTTAATTTCAGACTACTGGGATCCGTACGGTTTAGACGAAGGGCTTCGGGGGTGCATACCGTCAGTTGTAGAGACATCGACTCCCCCGGAGACGCCCTTACGAATCGGTGCCACTCACGACGCCACTGATGACGCCCCCGGGCCCTCCCCCTGTATCTTCGCGCCCGCGCCCCTACCACCGGTGCCCCTCGTCGCCACGGGAAATGCGCCTCCCGCTGTTTGGGCAGATTTGGACACCCTTGACCGACTGCTATGTAAGTACCTTCTACATGTGGCCACTAGTCAGTGTAGCTTTCTCTCTCTCGCACAAATCCTGTTATATCACCCCTCAGAGTCGAAAACAATTGCTAGCAGTGAGCTTGTACTACATCGTTTAGTGTATAAAAGAATGCGTGTGTTTACAGTTTAGAGCAAGGAAAACTATATTGCTACTTAAACGTTTATTAAAAATCCTACCTGTATGATTTATACTGAGCCAGTGGGGGGGAGTCCTTGGTTCAATTCCCTCTTGGGATAAGCGAAAATACTGGTTTAGTCAACTATTTTGTTCAATAAAGGGTCCCGGGTTCAAAGACAGAAAATTATAATTGTCGTTTTACAATGTGATCGAGTATCATTTTAGTGTCTCCTGGTCACGGGTTCATTTCCTGTACAAAGTCAGAAAATTGTAATCAACACTTTAGACAGTCACGTTTCACTCTGCATAAACATAAGTCCGTACACTTTAATTTATGATGTGTAATAGTAACCAATTTAAAAACTATATGTATGCAGTGCCACGGGTTCGAATCCAAACAGGGGATGAAAATGAGAGTTTATTCTTCTTGTACTAAATTTGTGTCTGGCTGACACTTTAGGGCGTACTTTTTTTAATTCCAGTCTAAATGTTTACGTGTTCTTATGTATGTTTACACGTTGCAGGCTTAATATAGTAAAATGTATTTTTAGTTAAGGGCTGTACATTTCCTCTGTCAATTTATTACCGTCTTTTGTTTACCGCCAAACATAATCTTAAAAGTTGTGCTTATTTTATAAATAAAGTAATGCATGTTAAGGATACAGCTGCCTCTAGATACATATTTCAAATATAGGAGGCAGCTAGTAGCTTATGATAACTAAACAAATGTTTTTGAAAAGGGTTGAACATATTTTTCCCCGATTTAAAGAAAGCTGTTATAAACTCAAATTTTACTACCCCTTTTAAGGTGTCTAACTTTCGTTGTGTTAAGTGCGGCGGGCTGTCTATCCACTCATTATGCAGGCGTTAGAAACAACATCTAGTATCATAGCTATCAATTCATTACGCGAGCATAATCTCAGGCGTTTTTTTTTTTCAATAAATTGACACATTCGTAGTTGAAAACAATTAAAGCGAAAAGTATCTTAAGACGTAATCTCCGCTGCTAAAATGATATAATAATAATAATACAAAAAGATCTTAGCAAGGTAAACTAGAGACAATTTTTTTCACTCTCCCTCCGCCGCAAGTGCTGACGCACTTCTGTAAATGTCGGTTACGTCTAAAGCAATTGAAAAATTGAACATGCTATAATAATAATAATAATAATAATAATAATACAAAAGTATTAAAGAGATGAGTTTGAGCTTCAAATCTTAGCAAGGTAAACTAGAGACAATTTTTTTCACTCTCCCTCCGCCGCAAGTGCTGACGCACTTCTGTAAATGTCGGTTACGTCTAAAGCAATTGAAAAATTGAACATGCTATAGTAATAATAATAATACAAAAAGTATTAAAGAGATGAGTTTGAGCTTCAAATCTTAGCAAGGTAAACTAGAGACAATTTTTTCCACTCTCCCTCCGCCGCAAGTGCTGACGCACTTCTGTAAATGTCGGTTACGTCTAAAGCAATTGAAAAATTGAACATGCTATAATAATAATAATAATACAAAAAGTATTAAAGAGATGAGTTTGAGCTTCAAATCTTAGCAAGGTAAACTAGAGACAATTTTTTTCACTCTCCCTCCGCCGCAAGTGCTGACGCACTTCTGTAAATGTCGGTTACGTCTAAAGCAATTGAAAAAATTGAACATGCTATAATAATAATAATAATAATAATAATAATAATAATACAAAAAGTATTAAAGAGATAAGTTTGAGCTTCAAATCTTAGCAAGGTAAACTAGAGACAATTTTTTTCACTCTCCCTCCGCCGCAAGTGCTGACGCACTTCTGTAAATGTCGGTTACGTCTAAAGCAATTGAAAAATTGAACATGCTATAATAATAATAATAATACAAAAAGTATTAAAGAGATGAGTTTGAGCTTCAAATCTTAGCAAGGTAAACTAGAGACAATTTTTTTCACTCTCCCTCCGCCGCAAGTGCTGACGCACTTCTGTAAATGTCGGTTACGTCTAAAGCAATTGAAAAAATTGAACATGCTATAATAATAATAATAATAATAATAATAATAATACAAAAAGTATTAAAGAGATGAGTTTGAGCTTCAAATCTTAGCAAGGTAAACTAGAGACAATTTTTTTCACTCTCCCTCCGCCGCAAGTGCTGACGCACTTCTGTAAATGTCGGTTACGTCTAAAGCAATTGAAAAATTGAACATGCTATAATAATAATAATACAAAAGTATTAAAGAGATGAGTTTGAGCTTCAAATCTTAGCAAGGTAAACTAGAGACAATTTTTTCCACTCTCCCTCCGCCGCAAGTGCTGACGCACTTCTGTAAATGTCGGTTACGTCTAAAGCAATTGAAAAATTGAACATGCTATAATAATAATAATACAAAAAGTATTAAAGAGATGAGTGTTAGGTTCGAATCTTACCAAGGTAAACTAGAGAAAATTTTTCACTCTCCCTCCCCCCGCAAACGCTGACTCACTTCTGTAAATGCCTGTTACGTCTAAAGCAATTGAAAAATTCAAACATATTATACATTTTAAAGAAAAAAATATGCGCCTGTTGTAACAAGGCTTACTTTGACATGTGTTATAGTTGAATTGGAGGCCGGAAATGGCGGGATGATCACAGAGCCACCATCACCAGCGGTGGGACCCCTCCAGCCCTATGTAGCCGCATCGCCCTAGCTCCAGAGAGAAGGGGTTCGAGCCCCTGTGTCCCTGCAAGCCGGAACATCTTCACTCCGGCCTCTACGGCAGGGAGACGGAGTTCGAGCCCCGGCGGCGGCGAGGGAGATGGGGCCCGTAGAGCTGGCGATAGCGGGACCGTCTTCTGCCCCTCAAAACGGAATTAGTGGCCCGGTGAATCAGGTAGGTGGGACATTGCAAAATGGCGTCCCTCTTCGCATCATCGAAGAGAGGATTAAACAATTGAGGCGTTTCTTTTATACTGGTAGAGAAATTACCGTACATCTGGGTGCACCAGCAAGCGATCGTGACGCATTAAGTTGGCTTGAAGAACAAATTACTAATTTGCTCCATCGGTTGCAGGACCATGGCGTTAGCGCCGATGACCACGTAGGCTTACTTTTGAGTAGCACTGACTCAACGTTAAGCCCTGTGTATGTCTCATTTAGACGAGCAGACCAGCTAGACGCTAGAGCAGTGCTTGATAACGTAAGTCGCGTGTTGCAGAGTAATAGTTTGTTTTTGAGTACAGCACCACTGTACGTTAAACTCTCCCACTTTAAGGAGCCTCGCGGGAGTGGACGTTATTGTGATAAACTCTCTCCCGCAAGCACATATAGCCGTAATAACAAAGGGATCATTACGATTCAAAATGGCGACAGTATTTGCCTTGCCCGTGCATTGGTTGTCGCCAAAGCTATATGTGACAATAAAAGAGAACCAGGATGCATGGACGTGAACACCTTTAGACAAATCAAAATGGGTCGACCTATTCAAAAACTCGAAGCAGAGGAACTATGCCGTGATGCCTGTGTGAATCTTTTGAAAGGTGGTGGGCTCACTGAGCTGAAACAATTTCAAGCATACCTTTCCGAATACAAAATCACCGTGTTCAGGGAACGTCGGGGGAGACAGGTCTTGTATGAGGGGCCTACTCCCTCCGAACATTCCTTTAAGGGGCACCTTGATTTGTATTTTCACGACGATAAGCAAAACCATTTTGATGTCATAACATCCTTGACAGCCGCATTTAAGTGCTCGTACTTTTGCCGTGAGTGCCGTGTGTCGTTCAGTAATAAGAACAAACACAAGTGCGAATCCGCGTGCAAAAAGTGTTACGCTAAAGCGGTTTGTAGCGGAGACCGATCTGTGGTCTGTAAAGACTGCGGGCGTTGGTTCACAAATCAGACGTGCTTTGATAACCATAAACGTCCCGGTTTTTTCAGCGGTCACAGGTCGGTCTGTGATGTCAAAAAGGTTTGCGAGGTATGCGGGCAATTTTTCAGTTTGGAAAGATCAAATTATTCACACAGGTGTTATGAGACTTTTTGTAGAGTATGCGATTCATATCGTCCTTTTGGTCATTTATGTTATATGAAGCAGGCCCCATCCAAGCCGTCACTGGAAAAGAGTAATTTCATGTTTGTATTCTATGATTTTGAATGCAGACAAGAAACGCTTCTTCAAGGTGCGGCAGGCACGTACTTGCACGAACCTAACCTATGTGTCGTGCAAACGTGTTGTAAGGCTTGTGTTCATATAGATGCAAATGACTATCATTGCACCGACTGTGGGGGCGATAGGACTCGCATATTCAAGGGTGATACCACTATGGCCCAATTTTTTAAATTTATAGAACAAATTAAAGCTTCAAAATTTAAGGATATCACCCTTCTAGACCATAACGCTAAATCCTATGATGGTAATTTTATTTTAAGATACATGATGGAGGTTAAAAAATGGACTCCAGAACTTATAATGAACGGTGGGAAAATCATGTCCATGCGTTACGGCCCGCTCCACTTTATTGACTCACTGAACTTTCTCCCGATGTCGCTGTCCAAATTGCCCAAAACTTTCGGCTTGGACGAGTCTTTGGCCAAGGGACATTTCCCCCATTTTTTCAATAAAAAAGTAAACGCGGGGTATAGGGGTCCCTTGCCGCGAAAGGAGGACTACGGCATCGGCGAGATGTCAGTTGAGGGAAAGGAGCACTTTGAGAAGTGGTATGACGCGTTGGTCAAAGATAACTATGTCTTTGATTTTAAACGCGAGTTGGAACTGTATTGTGTGAAAGATGTAGAGATCCTACGGAAGGCCTGCCTGAAGTTTAGAGACATGCTCATGGAGAAAGCAAAGGTGGATCCTTTCAGAGAGGCGTGTACGATAGCTGGAGCGGCCATGTTGGTTTACCGCCGAAGTCATCTTAAGGAGAATACTATCGGTATTATCCCTAACGGTGGCTATCGGTGCGCAGACCAACAGTCGCACGTCGCTGTACAATGGCTCTGCTGGGAGGCCCATCAACGCGGTGTCTCTATTCTTCATGCGGGTAACGGCCGTGAGGAATATGTGTTAGGGCGACGTGTAGACGGTGTTGTTAAAGCTGGAGATACCACCACCGTCTTCCAGTTTTGGGGCTGTTATTGGCACGGGTGCCCTCTCTGTTACCCTGACAGGACCACCCCGGTCAAAAATAGTCCCCACGAGACCATGGAGACGCGTTATGAAGCGACCATGGCTTGTTTGGAAAAGTTTAAGAATGCCGGCTACACGGTCGTAGAGATGTGGGAGTGCATGTTTAATGCGATGAAACGTGCAGACAAGGACTTGCAGCAATTTGTACTCCGGCACGAGGTGCATACTAAGGAACCTCTCAGTCCCAGGGATGCATTCTTTGGCAGGCGTACAAATTGTATCAAGCTCTTCCACGAAACAGACCTTTCTTGTGGGGAGAAGATCAAGTACTTGGATGTGTGTTCATTGTATCCATACGTTTGCAAGTACAAAAAATACCCAGTCGGCCACCCCAAAATTCACTTGGAACCAAATTGTCCGTCTATAGATCAAGTAGAAGGCATAGCCAAAGTTACAGTGACGCCTCCGCGAGATTTATTCCTGCCCGTATTGCCTACCAGGATGCACGACAAGCTAATGTTCATCTTGTGTAGGAAATGCGGAGAGGAGAAAAAGATCGCTGGTTGACAGGCGTCTGGGTGATTGACGAGATCCGGAAAGCCGTTGAGAAAGGCTACACCGTTGAAGCAGTGCACGAAGTGTGGGAGTACAATGTATCTGTTTATGACCGTCAGACGCGTTCTGGAGGGTTGTTTCACGGGTACATTGATACTTTTTTGAAAATTAAACAAGAAGCCAGCGGATGGCCAGAGTGGTGTACCTCACAGGAGGAAAAGTTAGCATACATTCAAAATTATGAGGATTTTTTACTAGATTTCGGCTCTGTCTGTAAAAACCCTGGTCTCCGCACTCTGGCTAAACTTTTTTAAATTCACTATGGGGAAAGTTTGGGCAAAGACCCGATTTACCACACGTAGCCGTTGTCAACGACTATCAGGGCGTCCACAAGTACCTGACGGATCCGTACATCACCGTGGACAGCGTCATTGATGTAAATGATGAGGTTATGTTCCTCAATTATAAGGATGCGCGTGACGCGTTGCGCCCTAACCCTAACACGAGTGTGGCGGTGGCGTGCTACACGACTGCTATGGCTAGGTTGCACTTATACAGCATCCTTGAACAATTGGGGGACCGCGTTTTATATCATGATACAGATAGCGTTCTATTCACCGAACGCCCCGGCGATTGGAGTCCACCGACCGGAGACTTTTTAGGTGACCTCACTGATGAACTTCAGGATTACGGTCCGGAATGCTACATTAGCGCCTTTGTATCTGGCGGTCCCAAAAATTACGCTTACCGAGTTTGCGTTGGCGGTGACCCTGCCAAAACAAAAACGGTGTGCAAGGTTCGCGGGATCACCATAAACTATGGCAACCGGAACGATGTTAATTTTGAAGTTTTGAAAGCGATGGTCACCGAACAGGCTGCGGAAAGATACATATAGATACCGCACAAAATTGTAAGAAAAGGTCTTGCGACTGTATGTACCGTTTCGCAGGCTAAAGTCTACCGGCCCGTGTACACCAAACGCAGGATAACAGATGATTTTAATACGTTGCCGTTTGGGTATCAGAGTCCTTGTAAACGCGCTCGCCACGAATAAAAGGTGATCATTTAGACGGGCTGAATAATCATCTTTTTTTTCTTTCACTCTAGACAGTTCCACTGACATACCATTTTTCAAAGATTTGAGATTTTTTTCATATTTTTTTCTGCATGAAAACAAGCATATTTTTTTATATTTTTTTATGCACCCGGGTTACTTTTTTATATTTTTTTTATTTGCCAGTACAGTCCTCTGCCTACCTGATTTTTTTCTAGTCAATTAGTTACTTGTATATATTTTAATTCTAGCCAAATGTTTGTATATATATATTTATTTTAAATCTAATACATTGTTTGTATATATATTTTTTCTGATAAACTGATTGTATATATTTTTATTTTAAATCTAATACATTGTTTGTATATATTTTTTTTCAGTCAAATATGGTAGACTGATTGTATATATTTTTATTTTAAATCTATTCACATATATATTTATTTTCTTTTAGTACCGAGGCCACTATTCCCCCTATATTGTAAATATTCACAGTATACTTTTCACTGTGTGTAAATAAATATTGTAAACAAAACCAGTTATGTCTATACTAATAATTATATATTGTAAATATTCACAGTATACTTTTCACTGTGTGTAAATAAATATTGTAAACAAAACCAGTTATGTTTATACTAATAATTATATATTGTAAATATTCACAGTATACTTTACACTGTGTATATACTTTTTTCGTGACCAAATAAATATTGTAAAAATTATTATGTTTGTGTTTTAACGTCTATACCCCACACCTCTCTTCTATCCTATAAATACAAGCTCATATAGCTTATAAGCTCAGTCTCAGTGCATGGTCACTCTAAGTCCTGATGAATTAAAATCACAGATTGAGTATGCATGCACTTACATGATTAAAGCAGCTTCTTCTTTCCGCCACAAAGGAAGTGGTGGGTCCGAGGACCGTGTGAAATACTTAGAGCTAAATATATTCCTTTGGGTGATTGCAGCTATATTCCATTACCAGAAGAGTTGATTTATAAGAACGCTCTAATTAATATAAGAAATGCTGACAGTAAATGCTTTTGGAAAAACCACGCTCAGTTCAGCCGACCGAGATTCGAACCTCGATCTTCCCAGTCCTCAGCAGCCGAGCTCAATACACCGAGCGCTTTAACCAACTACGCCACTGAGGCGGGTTTTTGTATATGTTAAATATATTATTTTTGTGAAGTGGAAAATTTGTTTAGCGTAAATGTTATATATATTATGTCCGCATATATAGTTTCATATTTAAAACATAACATAATTTCAAGATCTTCATAAGTGTATTACTTGTGATTTTTTTGTTTAAGTGTTGCGGTAATAAATATTATAAAACTGTTATGTTTTAACGTCTACACCCTCTCTACTATCATAGAAGCTCCGTCTCAAGCATTATGGGTGTAAGACCGTCTAGTTAAGTACAAAGCCCCATTGACAATAGCCAAGCGACATAGATTAACAGGCAAATAAAAGTCTCCCTTCACAGACAGAGAGAGAGAGACTGATACATTCTTTCTGGACACTTGGCGCCGTGTGTAGACATCCTAACGCTTCACACGCAGTGATGAGAAACAAGGAATCCTGGTTCACTGGATGATTGCCACCAGCTCAAAGGATCATATTTGACATAGGGTTGGTAGCAACATAATTACTTTTTTTGAAAGGACATGGAAGTGAACCCCAACTTTTGCACGGAGAGTGAGACAGGGAAAAACCTTACAGGAATCCGCTCTCCCAGAAAAAAAAACATCATGACATATGGCTAATATAGGGTTTCGAACCCCTGACATGTGTAAGACCGTCTCTTTGCTTCAATTGGTGTACTAGTTCCCATTCCCCCTCTTGAACCAACATTTTCAGTCATACAGGGAATCAAAGCCTGGACACTTGACTCTGGGGGGACAGACAGACATGCTAACGCCTCGTGGCCAAGTGATTCCTTAGACGTCTTGACCATTGACCACGCGACATAGATTAACAGACCAATACATGTCTCCCTTCACAGAGAGAGAGAGTTATACATTCTTTCTGGACACTTGGCGCAGTGGGCAGTCTTCCTAACACCGTGATGAGAAAGCTGCTTCCTCCTTTATATGTAGCATTTTCTTCTTCACCATTTTAATACATATCATAATCTTAAAAAAATTACACCTGCACAAGGGAATCGAACCCTGGAAACTTTGGCTTACATATGTATCTTAGTACGTATACTGGTTTGTTCACATTAAGGGGGTAAGATATACTCGTAAATATATATTATGGATTAGATAAGCAATTCAACCCTGGATAGCAAACTAAGTCACAACAATGTTGGCGTCTCCTACAGGTCTTTGATTGTCCAGCCGAGGATTTAAAAATAATAACGACATTTTAGTGCTAGTTTCTTTTTTTATTGACAATCAGCAATTGATTAATTTAAAACAACAACAACAAGCAGCAATATTATTTAGGTCTTTTGACCAATACACATAAAATACATCTACCAGCCAGAAAATGAGTAGGAGTCAATTTTATTGTTAGTCTTTTTTATTGACAATCAACAATTGATTAATTTAAAACATTCACAACAAGCAGCAATATTATTTAGGTCTTTTGACCAATACATATAAAAGACATCTACCAGTTAGAAAATGAGTAGGAGTCAATTTTATTACCAATCAACAATTGGTTAATTTAAAACATTCACAACAAGCAGCAATATTATTTAGGTGTTTTGACCAATACATATAAAATACATCTACCATCTAGAAAATGAGTAGGAGCCACCTCCAAAATAGTTCAAGACACGTTGAGAGACGCTAGAGTGTATATTGATAATGTCTCCACAGTTTTTACCTGGCAATCTTACTCTTCCAACAAACTCAAGCACAATAACATTAGGTTCGGGCTCTTCCGATAGCACAACGTTATAACTTTTGTTTTTCTCAAGTTCGTTTAAGCACTTGACACGATTGTATTCCTCTTTCTCGATCATGTCTAACGCCCTGCATAATACCTCCTCGTCCCAACAGGTATCCTGGTGAGCAGCAGTTTGCTGACATTGAATTTTGTGCCGAATAAGATTGGATAGATTTGCGTAGGATCCATCACAAACGCAGCATTTAAACGGCATAATGTCAATTGGAGATGCAGCAAAAGAAATAAACACTCGCTCTTAACGTGTTTTTTTTCAAAATTTCACCACTAGCTCCGATGACAGCAGCAGAGTACGTCTAGTTTATTAATTCACTTTTAAACATCACACTTTGTCCTCCGAGATATATCATACAGCGTGCTTTAGATTTAAAGCGCTTACAATCCAAATAATATATTGACTTTGGAAGGAAAACGTTACCGAAACTGCCCAGACCGAGTATGTAGTCGGCGGGCGTTTCACCTATAATTTTAACATTTGAATAATTTTTGTAAATTGTTAAATCCTCGAGATTTACAGGTTCTTCGGACTTTACCTCCGGCGGTGGTGGGCGCGCAGGTGACTCTGTTGACTGGTAGACAGATGACTCTGACTGTGGATACGCCAGTGAATCTGACGCCTGGTAGGTAGACGCCTCGGACGGTGGGCACGCAGGTGACTCTACTGACTGGTAGACAGACGACTCTGACGACGGGTACGCCTGTGACGTCTGGTAGGTAGACGACTCCGGTGGTGGGTACTCTGGGGCTGGGTACGGCTGTGACTCTGGGGCTGTGTACGGCTGTCTCTCTGAGGGTGGCGGTGGCATGAAGTACGGTGACGGGTGGTGTGGAGCTCGGAAGGGTGGCGGTGGAGGTCGGGGTAACACAGCTACCACGTCCCCCTTGCGGAAATTGTAAACGGCGCACGTTACATCACACATATACGTTTCCACGATTCTCTCGTAGGGTAGTACTTCCGTCGCTCGTATCGTGTGACAGGTAGAGTCACAAAACTCTATGTAGCCTCGCTCCTCTACTTTGTAAATTACCTGTCTATCACACACCGCGACACTGTGAACATTCTCTCCCGTCATATAGGCACGCCCCTCCATCGTATGGCCCACAAACATTAAATTAATATAGCCGGATCGAAGCATGGTGAGCGTACCTGAGAGCTAAACGTCCTGTAGAGTGCTCCGCTGCCCGTTGTTGTTGTTAACTGCCGTGTCTCTTAAACGCGTTCAAAGTTCACAATGGTAGGTGAACCGGGTTTTACTCCGGCGCAGGTAAATACCAGTTTTTATTTATTTAACTCACACACGTCTTCATCTGTAAGAGTACCAAATCGGCAGGGTAAAAATACACAAAACTCGCCGTCTAGATAGGCTATTAGAGGTCTCCCGAACTTTGTATTGACGGCTTTTAATTTATCAACCGAGTACTTTTGATCTACGGCTAGATCACACAATTTGACGGTCTGCACCGCGTCGACGATATTTACCAGCTGCTGTAACTTGTCCATATTGGCCCCCTCTACAAACGTTTATAAATAGACAACCACGCGGGCACCCCTCTTTATAGCCACCCCCCTCCCTCGTTTGACGTCACACGATATATTCTTGTCTTGTCTGCCCGCCAACTTGGCGCCCGTGTCGATGACCTCGATATTTAAGCTTGTCTCAACTCGTCTTGTTGTGCCGACATACTGGCGCCAGGGTTGCGACATAACACGCGATGATTACGTCATTGGGAAAACCTAAGGTTGTCGAGGTCACGATATATTCTTGTCCTGACTTGTCTGCCGCCAACCTGGCGCCATCATTCTTGTCTTGACGACCCACCAAACTGTCGCCATGTATTCAGCCCTGATATATATTTACGGTCATTACTTATGCATTTTTTTATGTACGGAAACATTACATTTATTTGTTTAAGAAGTATTGGGAGGGTCGGGTACACGTTATGGCCGTTGGAGGCAGTGGATTCATATCTCGCTCAGGGGGATGGTGGTTTTATACACTCCCTCACACCACATAAACGCTGGAACCATTCTAACTTACTCCTCCGGTCCGTGACTGTTACACACATCCATGCATTGAGAAAGACGATACCAAACAAACAATTTTAGTATACATTGGTGACGGGGATAGCGGCCCCTAATTGTGGATTCCGAGGCCCCTGATTGTGCATAATTAGAGCTGCTAGAGTTGCGACATAACACGCAATGATTACGGCATAGGAAAATACCCAGGTTGTCCAGTCCGAGAGCTGCGGGTGTAGGAACATTTCCATGCATTTCGACAGACGCTACCAAACAAACAATTTTAGTAGACTTGTGACAGGGGTAGTGGCCCCTAACTGTGGATTCCGAGGCCCCTGATTGTGCATAACTAGAGATGCTAGAGTTGCGACATAACACGCAATGATTACGGCATAGGAAAATACCCAGGTTGTTCGATCCGAGAGCTGCGGGTGGAGGTACATTTCCAGACATCTCGACAGACGCTACCAAACAACCAATTTAGTAGACTTGTGACGGGGGTAGTGTCCCCTAACTGTGGATAACGAGGCCCCTGATTGTGCATAATTAGAGTACAGGTGTCTATTTTGAGAAACACAATGACTCCTCAAGGTGAATGGAGGTTATTGCTCGGTACGTCACCCCCAGAAGGTAATGACCGGGGGAGGGATGAACAACCCCGGCTCTGAGGAAGAGGGTGGGGAGGGAAAAGTGAAAGGCTGAGTTGGTCATCAGAAGGCAGCGAGCCCCTGCCAGAGAAGCTTGTGTCATTTACTATCGGGCATCCGGAGGAGAAAGACGTGGAGCGCGAGCCCCGGTGGCTCTATGCTTCAGCAAATAAACTACAGCGCCCTAATTGATGAATAAAAAACACCTCTATCCTACCAATCGGAGGAGAAAGACGTGGAGCGCGAGCCCCGGGTGGCTCTATGCTTCAGCAAATAAACTACAGCGCCCTAATTGATGAATAAAAACACCTCTATCCTACCAATAATAACTCCAACGCCTCTATCCTACCAATTAACTAATTAATTAATTAACAATAATCAATTAACTATAATTAATTAACGATAATTAATAAAAAAGAACCAACATGTCCAGGGTTTGTAGGGGAGGGGGAAAACCAACAGCCAATCAGAGGAAAGTAGGGCAGCGGAAGGAGGGGTGGGGAAGGAGGGGAGCAGCCAATCACAGAGCAGGAGGCGTGGTCACGTGACCAAATCCCACCAATCCCAGCCTGTTTTGATCAGCCATCCTAACTACTCACGTAGATGAAATTAATTTCAACTATCTACCAAGACTGTTTGTATTAATGATCGTCAGAGGATAGTAAATTAAAAGTCAAAATTTAAACTGAAATTCATACCCTGGCTATAGTTATCTAAGTTATTTTAGATAATAGTAAATGTGCCAAACAATATATTGCACAAAAAAAGGGCGGAACTTGTGTATGTCATTAGCATAGTAGGTATTAATAAAAACAACCTAGTCAACACACAATATTCAAAGTGTTCCCGGGTTAAAAGGTTAAACTTTGGGAAGTGGTAGTTAATCATGAAATTAACTTTTTTTTTTTTAGATTTGCTTGTTTCTGCTTTCTTTTCGTACAAACAGCAAAAAACTAAATAAAAACAAAATAAGCTGGTATCAAATAAAATATTTTATTGTTGTTTCTTCGCACACTTGCGTTATCCTTTGTTGTGATGATTGAAGATTATTAACAGACATTTCATACACTTATTGCTTGAGAGCTCCCCATACAAAAAAAAATTAATCGTGTTAAATCATGTGAACACAGAGGCCAAGCCATTGGTCCAGCATGACCAATCCATCTTCCAGGAAAATTAATATCAAGTCATTGTCGAGGAACTCTGCAGAAAAAAGGGGTTTCTATATAGTTTTTTGCTGTTTGTGTGAAAAGGAAGCTAGAATGAGCAAATCTCCAAAAAACATTTTGAGTTAGTTTTTTGCTCCATTACCACTTCCCAAAGTTTAGCCGTTTAACCCGGATACACCCTATATATCATAATGCAATCATGATTACTGTTTATTATCTTTAAGACACACCTATAATTTGCTATTGTATATTTTTATGTACCGGTATTTTGTTATATTTGTAAATATACACTTTCTTCTATTTTATTTTTGTGGCGATGATTTTAAGTTATTTAGACACATCAATTCCCTTGCCAACTGTATAGACTTATAGGTAATATTATAAAAGAAATAATGCAAGTCTATTGAAAATGGTATGTTAATTAGTAAATCTAAAACCAAATTTACATATTTCACCATGAAAACTAAGCCAGTTTTTAGCTATATAATAAATAATGAACTCACCGAATCCGTTTATATTAATGATCTAGCCCAGTGGTTCCCAAACTGTGTGCTGTGAAATATTCCAGTATTTTCATTGAAATGACAGCCCTAGTGATGGGCACTATTGAATGATTTGATAGTATTAAACTATCGAATCATTTGATAGTTTAAAAATCACTAGAATGAAAAGAATTCATATTCATTCACGTTGCTGCTGATCAATAGTCAACCTTAATGTTTCGAATGTTTTCTTTGCTAAAAAGATGCAAAATATTTGTTTCTATAAGGTTCACTATTGGGAATCACTTCCGTGGGTTACCATGTTGATCGATAGTCAACATTACCGTTTTGTATGTTTTACGTTGTGCCGAGTTCCTCGTCCCTTATCCTTGGGACCGCGCGCAGCGTGGTTTACCCATTCCCCCTTCCCCTTCTTGCCGTGCGCGGTTGGCTGCGCACGGCTTCGTCGCGCCTGGAGCGTCGGGTTGCGTGGCTCGTCCACTCACTCTGGTTTCGGACTCAGATCCATGTGGGTCGACTGTTCACGAGCCTTTGGCTCTAGGTCATGGGCTTGTTGAGAGCAAGTCGAGATCACTGTGATGTTATCACGTGCGGAAATGGAGATGAGGTTTACTTTTTTACGTACAGTTGTGTAACCGAACCAACCAAGAGGCTATTCAACAAGGTCCACGATTCACTTCCGAATTATACATTGCCTTAGCTCAGTCGGTAACGAGTCTGCCTATTAATCCAAAAATCCCGGGTTTGATTCCCGGCATGGCTGATAAATCTATTATTGGTGAAATGTGGGTTTCCCCTTTTACAGTTATGAATTAGCGGCTAGGGGCTGGATTTTATGTCTGTTCTAGAATTTATTTAGTATAAAAGTTGTGTGCTGATGATAAAAAGTTTCAGAAAGAGCACGTAAAACACCATAAATAACAATAAAACACTAATTCAGCCACCTTAATATATTAATGTTTTTACTTTAGATTGCCATAAAAATAATAAATCTTTATTGATGTCAAATATGCTACACATTGAAAATTAATAATAATTAAAAAATATTCACAGCTTAGCCTACGTATTTTCTTCCTGGAGAGTGTATACCTTTTCTTTTAGTCTGGTAGAAATTTTGTCTTTTACAGTCTTTTACAGTCTCTTATGTTGTAAGTTTTTCTTTGGCGCAAATGGCACCTTTTGTAGTGTTCATAGTACTGTAGTTGAATTATGCTCTAATTTAAATCTATATCTCTGTTAAATTTATCTTCAAAGTAGTATTACTGGGACAGGGCCATTAAAATAAAAATAATCACTTATTTGAAATTATATTGTAATATGATTATCGTATTATACTATTTTAGGCAAATAAATATCCAAATAAATTACACAATATTATGAAAATTATCCATGTTAGTTCTGTCACATATTGTTTTCACACATATTTTTAAAACGTTGACTAAAAATGTATTTCAAAATAAAAAGAGCATTTGGAAAAATTACCTAATAGAAGAATTTAATCAATTTATCACCATAATAATATAACTATAACTAATATTATCAATTTCAACCAATCTATAAATGCTACAACAATAGTGAATAGGATATCACTTAAAATTGGGATATCGAAAGAATTACTTTTTTAGTTCCATAATATTTTTATTTAAAGTCAAGAACTCAAAAATCACAAAACCACCTGCAACGAACTGCTCTATATGTTTTCAAATGTCTCATATCAACCTCGACCTTCTACTGGTACTACAGCAGACATTATCTTTAAAATAACTAATAATGTATCTGTGTTTATAGTTGGTAAATGCCTGTATTTCATGACACAGGAAAGAGTGAAATAAACTGCTATTATTATTTTGATTAGTCAGCTTTGTTATGACTGATTAAGACACAGAATGCAGCCGCTGTGAATGAATAAACAATTCATTCAATTTAAAACGAAAGGGGGCCTTGATAGCTTTCATTGAAACAAATATTCATTCAAATGAAAACTATCGAATGATCATTCGATAGTTTAGGAACGATAGTTTTCATTATTCGATATTGCCCATCACTACACCCCAGGTGGTTTTAGAATCTAACCATCGATGTGTTGATGTAATGCTAGTAAGGACATGTAACGGGCACTGTAGTACTAGATGGCATTCGATGTCAGCATTTTAATAGAATCATTTAATAGCTCTGGATTTTTCTAGTATAAAGCAGTCTAGAAGGCAGTTGTTTCTCAGCCTGCTGCGCGAACAGTCGTGGGTGACTCAGCGCATCAATTTGAATATAGTGAATGGATCGTTCTAGTTATTTATTGAACTTTCGCCTTATTTGATGTTTTATATAAATAGCTGTTCCCAAGGCCTTGATTTATTGGAGATTGAACCAAGTGAATGGTATTGTGATCAAGCAAACTTTTAAAAGTTGATGTACTTATCTTCCTAAAAATGGACAAATTTTTATTGAACATTAATAAATATTGTAGGAGTGAACATAAAGATGATACACCACAAGCTAGTGGTGGGTATGTGAAGAAGCGAAAATTTCATTAATACGGCAGTTATTTGTATTTTGGCTTTACATCTGTGTACTGTGTATGACAGTTTTAGCACCGAAGTGCATGCTTCCAAGTAAGCTAAAACGCAATTTAAAACCAATAAACAAAACATGGTTGGTAAGCCTCACGACTATTTCACCATAAAGCTAATAGAATTAAAACAACAAAAAGGTACCTTTTCTCAGCAGATGTCAATACTAAGCAATGCCTTGCTAGCATTATACAAGGTTTCATATAGTCTCAAAGTGTAAAAAGCTCCATACTATGGCAGAACAACTAATTCTACTGGCTTCTGTAGATTTGGTTAACATTATGATAGGGGAGTCTGGGGGAAACTGCTTTCAAAGGCGCCTTTATTTAACAATAATATCAGTCGCAGAATCCAGCACATGGCAGAGGATCTCAATGATCAACTAATCGAAAAAATAAAAGATAAGGAATTTGGGTTGCAGCTGGATGAGGCCACGGACAGTAATAAGGATGCAAATTTGATTTGTTAAGCACAGTTCATAGATGGAAATGACATTGTGGAAGAACTATTTTGTAAAAATATCACTGCAAGTACAAAGGCTTAAGACTCGTTCGAGATCCTGGACAGATTTATAGTTGAAAATAATTTGGAGTGGACAAAGTGTGTTGTACCACCCCACTCTCACTTTATTTAGTTATGGCCACAATAGACTAAAAAAAGAGGGGGATGATAACTAAAGGAAATAATTATATGAAAAAGTAAAACATTTGCAGGTTAATGAAATATTTAAATTTTATTTAAAGTAACAAATGGTGTTAAAACAACAAGTTGCATGATCTTACAGGTCTTACTGAAGTGTGCTGAAAAACAAATAAATCTTAGAAATTTATTACATGTGCAGTTCGTTTCAAAAGTATAAGGAATATAGTTATATAATATAAACTTGTCTATAAGAGACCAATGAAAAAACAAAATAGTTGCTATTATTTAAATAACTTTTTTAAATGATATACAAGCTTTTAATTCACCATAGTGAATTAAGATCAAATAAAATCAAAAGGATTAAAAGTTTAGATTACTAAATTTTACAAAAATTTCAAAGAGCTTAGTGAGTCTCTTTTAAATGGTTTACAACACGTCAAATTCACACAAGTGAATAGACTAAACAGTTTTAAATTTAGGGAATAAATTTATATTTAAATATCGCACCAGAAATTTACTTAAAGTTTTAACTTTCTAAATACAAAATCACAAAGAGCTAAATGAGCCTCTTTCAAATGGTTCACAACGCGTCAGATTTACACCAGTGAATACAGACAAGACAGTTAAATTTATGGAATAAATTTAAATTTCGCACCACATATGTACTTAAATTTTAAAGCACAAAGGTTTGACTTCCCGACTAAACTCAAACCTTCGTGGGACAATTACCCTCGTCACTTATAAAGAATTAAACCAAATTCACACATTTAAATATTTAATATTAAAAATAGAAAAAGTTAAGTTACAGAAATTGTAATTTTTCCTAAATGAATCAGCGAGTATTAAAGTCAAAACCATATTAAACAACAAAAATAAGTTACTATAACATTAACTTCAAAGCAAAGGAGTCTTCAAAATAACCAACAAAAGAAACATTATAAATTTAAAGAATTTAAATTACTGATAACCACAAAAGCAAAAATTTAATATTTAACCTAAATATTGCAAGACACAAAAGAGAACCAAAAAATGTGGCTATCTCTTTAAACCAAGAAAATACAACGATATTAGCACCCAAGCGGCAACAGGAAGCATTAGGTGCTCCATAATATAATTTACGTTTAAAAATAAAAGTTTTAAGCAAAACATTACCGATGCCTGTACTGACAGATTTCCATAACAAAATAAATCAAAGTATTTTAAGAAATTCAAACCAATCTCAGCAATTTATATTTTATAGATTTAAACAAAGATATTATAAGCCATCCTGCCTAGATAACGTTCTAGCCATGAACAGTACTTCTCTTTGAAGTGGCGATTGTAATAGTCCTCGATATTGTTTGTGGTCCCTCGTTAAATAGGTCTAGTTGCAGATTGGGAAGGTGGGAGTTCTCCTTTGTTATTAAGTCATCTGCAAACATATGGTGGGAAGGCTTTGTTGTATTCATCACGTAGGCCGGGTTCTTGTTGTCTTGATCATCTGTCACTGCTTTCGACTCACAAGACGAGCAGGTGTAGAGCTATGCTTGTTAAGTCACGTACGCCAACCCAGGTGTCCAACATATGAATGGTCTTCCAATAGTACAATATTGGCTAATCAGAGCATTGCTGGCTTTCTCCGTTGGAACATCAGAGTGCCGCACAATTGTAGCTTGTTTTGGACGTCTCTTCATTCTAGCATTCGTGGTGAGCAGGTTGGACTTGCACGTCGGTCTACACTGGGCAGATATACGCGTGAGTATAGACCCATATGTGACATAGTAAGATCATGATGTTTAATAATGCTAGATTTCTATGAGTATAAGATTATTTGGGGTAGTTCTTTAAGCTGGCAGGTTCTATTGGTATTTCTATAGCAGGATGACAATAAATATTAGCTTGTTTCAGGGCGGGTAGTAGCATTGTAATATTAGCAGTTCACGCTAATGTTCCAGTGTTTGTACTTATTAGGGTCGTTCGATATCCAAACATTATGGAGAATTGCAGGCGCTTATTCGAAGCAAAGCTCCGGACTCACTGTGAACCCATAGCATCATTCACAGAGAAGCACTCCCATCAAAGCTTCTGAGCCTTCCACTGAATCTGGTCTAAGAATGTGGTAAACTTTATAAAAACTCGACCAATGAAAGCAAGGTTCTTCAAAAAATTGTGTGAAGAAATGGGAGCCGAATACAGGTATATGTTGTACTACTGGCCCTCGCGATGGCTCTCTCGTATCAATTTATTGTCACGTACATTTGAATTACGGCAGGAATATACACTTTTCTTGAAGAGTAAAAACACGACTATGCCGAACACTTCACGGAAACAGATTTTTTTGGTAAAACTAGAATTATTATGTGATATCATTGGAAAGTTAATTGTGTTGCATCTCTCCCTGCAGGGAGGCAACATGCACATTTTGAAATTAGTCGAGAATATTTCAGCTTTCATAAAAAATGTACAACTTTGTAGAAGAAAAATTAATGAAGATGGTGGAAAATATTGTTTCCCCGTGTTACATCAGTTTGTAATCTCCAATGAAGTTGATTTCTCTCCCTACATAAAATCTGTTTATCAAGAGCACCTATCACAGCTTATCAACTGGTTTGAAAAATACTTTAAAGAAGATGAAAGCGATAAGTTTGCATAGATTCAAGACCCATTCAGGACCAAAGCTCCATCTTAATTTACTTCTGTAGAAGGAGAAAATCTTATTGATCTGTCTTGCGACAATTCACTGAAGACAATTCGACAGCATGGAACTGAAATTTGGATATCAGTAAAAAAAAAATATCCGCTGCATAGTGGTAAAGCTCAGCGATTCTTAATTTCATTTGCGACGACATATTTGTGCCAAGCTGGGTTTTTGGCGCTCGCTGCAATAAAAAGCAAGTATCGTTCAAAAACCAACGTGGAACGGGAAAGAGGGTGACATGTCCAGTTTGATTCCAAGATTTGGGAAGATGTGCAGTGAACAACAGGCTCACCCATCCAACTAATTATGATTTATTTATTCAAGTATTTGGCTGTTCAAAGTATGTACCTATTTAATATTTTTTACATAAATGGTTTGTGAATTTTAATTACGTGCAAATATTAGGTAGTTAAATGTTCTGACTTTGGTCACCATGAAAAAATCCTGATACACTAAGGGTGCTATGAGCCAAAAAGGTTTGGGAACCATTGATCTAGCCTGTGTGTTCTAGTGAATATTAAACTATACTTTCGCTTCACTATTGACCTTATCACACCTCCAATACAATTCCAACTTAACTTCAAAAGTAGAAATTATCGATAATGAATATTGAAATTTTGGTTGTGATAAGATAAATCTATTTAATAATATAAGTAAGTCAGTTTGTGGTATACGAGGACACCCCATTAATCACGATTTTAATGGCTCCTGAGATGACATGTTGATGGGTAGGTAGGGGGGGATGGGTTGGAGCACGCGATGTTGGTAGAGGGAGGGGGTGTAGAGCATCTGGGGTGCTGAGGGTTTGTGTCTCCTGGGATGGGGGGTTGAAGCACCTGGCTGCCTGTGAGGGGGGAGGACACAACTTGGTTCTCTCTCTCAGGGTTGAGTGTTCTCTCTTCCGACGAGCCGGCGAGTTTTTTTTTCTCGGGTCTCGAAGTATCCACTCTACCTTCACGCAAATGCGGGTTCACTTCCTCAAACCCTGATGGTCAAGGATATGACAAGTATTATTCCCTTCTAAGTCAATAATCATTTAATGAGTTTAAAAGAATTGTTTACATCAGGGTCGTGTGCGTGTGTTAGGATAACTGAACTTAATCTAAGTCAATAACCATTAATCACTATTTTAATAGTTCCTGAGATGACAGGATGGGGGGGAGGGTGAGGGGGATAGGAAGGGTTGTAGCACACGATGGTGGCAGAGGGAAGGAGGGGATGGAGGGGGGGATGGAGCACCTGGGTGCGGGGTGGAGTGGGGACAATATTTTTTTGGTTGAGAATACGGCGACACTCGGGGGAGGGTTCCTTGGTGATGTGAGGTAGGGGGGTTGAAGCACCAGGATGGCTGAGAGGGGGCGAGGGGAGACTACCTCCATGCAAATGCGGGTCGTCTCACGGTCTCGAAGTATCCACTCTACCTCTACGCAAATGCGGGTTCACTTCCCAAAGGTCGTCTCACGGCCTGGGTCGGGTCTCGAAGTATCCACTCTACCTCCACGCAAATGCGGGTTCACTTCCCAATTCCTACGTGGGAGGGCAGCTCATGGACCTGGGGGGATATGACAAGTATATTCTCTCTCAAACCCTGTTGGTCAGTCCTAGCAAAGATTGGGAATTAAGGATATGACAAGTATTATTCCCTTCTAAGTCTGGGTCTCGAAGTATCCACTCTACCTTCACGCAAATGCGGGTTCATTCCCAAGAGTTGTCTCACGGCCTGGCGGATCCACTCTACCTTCACACAAATGCGGGTTCACTTCCTCAAACCCTGATGGTCAGTCCTAGCAAAGATTAGGAATTAAGGATATGACAAGTATTATTCCCTGCTGAGATGAGCGAGGGGGAGACTATAAATATTTCACTCTACCTCCACGCAAATGCGGGTTGTCTCACGGCCTGGCGGATCCACTCTACCTTCACTCAAATGCGGGTTCACTTCCTCAAACCCTGATGGTCAAGATTGGGAATTAAGGATATGACAAGTATTATTCTATTCTAAGTCAATAATCATTGAATGAGTTTAAAAGAATTGTTTACTTCATCAGGAAACAGCCTAATGGAACAGGATACAGATCTAGAGGTTCCCGGGTTCAATCCTCACAGGAAACAGCCTAATGGAACAGGATACAGATCTAGAGGTTCCAGGTTCAATCCTCATAGGAAACAGCCTAACGGAACAGGATACAGATCTAGAGGTTCCCGGGTTCAATCCTCACAGGAAACAGCCTAATGGAACAGGATACAGATCTAGAGGTTCTCGGGTTCAATCCTCATAGGAAACAGCCTAATGGAACAGGATACAGATCTAGAGGTCCCAGGTTCAATCCTCATAGGAAACAGCCTAACGGAACAGACTAGTGATCTAGAAGTTCCCGGGTTCAATCCTCACAGGAAACAACCTAACGGAACAGGCTACTGATCTAGAGGTTCCCGGGTTCAATCCTCGGCACTTTCACAGGAAACAACTTAACGGAACAGGCTACTGATCTAGATGTACAGGGTTCAATCCTCGACACTTTCACAGGAAACAACTTAACGGAACAGGCTACAGATCTAGAGGTCCCGAGTTCAATCCCTAGATCACAGAAAACAACTTAACGGAACAGGCTAATGATCTAGATGTTCCCAGGAAACAACCTGGATATGACAAGTATTATTCAGTACAAAATTCTCCCTCTCTCTCTCTCTCTCAAAGTCTTAGTTTTTTTCGGTATGGAACACCCGGGTGGAGGGGTTATCTCTCGCATCGTGACGTAGCGTTTAGACCCTATGGGCAGGGTTATAAGGCGCCCCACACGGTAAAGTGTGTCGTGGCGGGCTTGACCTAGTGACTGCGGTGCACAGCTGCTCTTGAAAGAGCCGTACATTATCATAACAGTCAAGGTATTAGAACATAAATTTCATTCCAAGTGACATGCTTAGAATCATAATACTTAAGTAGTTTTCACATTGAGGGTCTAGATCTGTGTACTTTGTAGGAGGGGGAGAGGCGTGGCTTGGAGCCTATAAATAGGGGTGGTCAGCCCTATCATTAACCGGTAGCTATATTAGCCATGGCGTCAGAATTTGTGGCCGCATTTTTGACGGAGGTGGGATGTAATGAGATACTTCCACGTAAATTGACTGACTTGGAGATAGGTCACGCGTACCGTATTTCTTCGATAAAATCGGTAAATACGCGATTCGGTCGTCGTATACTTACTGTACTCGATGCCAAGTATCAAGTTTGGCTGCCGCGAAGATTTTCGACGCTCACCGACCTTCAGATAGAGGATATCTCGAAAGCGGATCTGCTACTTGTCTACAAAGGTCTCTCTACCGTCACCAAAACAGCCATCCTGAACTTTGAAGGTAAGTGTGCGTGGGTGTTAGGGTAACTGAACTTAAGTCAATAATCTTTGAATGAGTTTAAAAGAATTGTTTACATCAGGGTCGTGTGCGTGTGCGAGTGTGTGTTAATCTAAGACAATAATCGTTGAATGAGTTTTAAAAAGAATTGTTTACATCATTAAATATCAATAATCGTTGAATTGTTTTCAAGTTAAATGAGTTTAAAAGAATTGTTTACATCATTAACTAACAATATGTGCGTGTGTGTGTTTAGGATAACTGAACTTAATCTAAGTCAATAATTATTGAATGAGTTTAAAAAGAATTGTTTACATCATTACCTAACAATGTGTGTGTGAGTGTGTGAGTTTAAAAGAATTGTTTACTTCAACATGAATTATGAAAATAGACCTAAAAAAATTAAACAATTAACTTACGATGATTCTTAGGGTTAATTAACTAAATTGGAGTAATATATCAATTACTCGATTGCTCAAGATTATTTAGATGACTTGTCATCAAAATTTAGCCCTTGATGGTTACATTTACGGTGAACCGGGACAACAGCATCCTTCAATTGACACTCAATAATAAACCTGGTAAACCTAGAGGTCTAGGGTTCAATCCTCGGTCCTGGTCAATAATCAACGAATGAATAGTTTACATCATTAACTAACGATACAAGGTTCAAACCTCACTTCCTAGGATAATTGTGTTTAATCTATTCCTCGTAAGACCTAAGTCAATAATCATTGAATTGTTTTCAGGTTAAATGTGAATAGTTTAAGTACATTTTCGTCATGGTTAATAATGCTTTAAAGGAATATCGAGAATTTAACACGAGTGAATATCCACCCTCTTTTAACAGAAGGGATCCGGGGAGTTTAAACACACTTTTTTTGTTACCTTCTTTTCTACTCTTCCTTCTTTTAACGGAAGGGGGGCGAGGGATGGCAATCTCCAGCAACAAAAAAAGAAATATTTAAACCTTTCTGTATTTACAGTAAACTAAAAAATATCACAAACAGCTTTCGTAGAAATCTTCCATACTAGCCGTTCTGGTTCTACACTTAAGTAATACTGTTTAGGGATTAATAA
>JBCFYV010002398.1:39371-64629 GCA_039000515.1 Timema cristinae
CAATTTTAAGGTGGTGACCATTCAAAAATCTGTTTGTTCTATTATTATAACTCCAAATATTTGGACCAAATTTAATTAAATCATGCAAGGACATTTTTGAACCTTTATCAAATGAAGTATGTATATGGTTTTTTGGTCTGGTTATCTGTTTCAAAATGGCGGGCACTCAAAAGTTTTTCGTTTAATAGTTCATCTCAAGTGATTTGAATATAAAATTCTAATCAATCAAGTACCTGGGGTGTATTTTTAAAATTATTATATATATTGCGAGATTGATGTCTTAAGCCACATTAACAACAAATGACATCCAGCTTATAATCCAAGAATAAATTATCAGAGATGTTTCGTTCTTGAAGTCTAAATAGAGATTTCTCCAAAGATAAATCATTGTAGTAAGGATAAGAACAACCACAGCTATTCAAATTTGTCTCTCAATATGTTGTATTCATCAAAATGTTAGTGTGGGGGGACTTAGTAAATTATCACTCCACATAATAATATGAAATGAATCAAAAGTCTACAAAGTTTGACTACGTTAAAATTATTTAATATAAAATCGTGGAAGGAGTGATGTTTACTGTTCATTGAACTATTAGTTACTAAACTATTCAACTCTTGATTGGAGATGAAAATTTAACTTACCAATATATAATTTTTGATTTTCTAGGCTAGAGATTTCAGCTCAGACATTTTCAATATCATTTTCTAGATCAAATATTATAAGCACTTCAGAAATAGTGTTAACAAGGGAAATCCAAAGTCACTCCTTTTGTATAGTATTAATATATTTATCAGCATCATAATTAAGGGAGATATAAGTTTTGTTTATATAAGCACTAGAAAGCTAAGTTACAAACAAACATTAGTGTATAGCTAATTAACTTTTGTTCTAAGATCACAAACACTTTGAACACATAAAATAATATCCCACATGTTCACTTAAATTGTTGGTGGGCTCTTACAATCCTCCATGAATGGTCATGAATGGAGTGCCAAAGTTCTTGTGAGACACGGCCAGATGTAACCAAGATTTATGTTGAGGAATTCACACAGGGATGCTCTAGTGCGTTAGTAACCTTCTGCAGAAAAAGAAAATGAGACAGCTAGAAGATAAAAATATCTATAATTCTTATGTGAGTGTTTAATTTCTCAAACATAAATATAAAATAAAGGAAAAGATTGACATTTTAATTTTGAGCAGAACAAATATCTGAGTCAATCAAAACCCAATTTTAAAGCGAGTCTTTGTGAGAAAAACTTAAGTATGTTTAAAGATAAAATCTTTTTGACATTTGTAGGTCAGGTGTTATTTTGCTACGAATCATCAATTTCACCCACGAGAATGCTGAGCTGGTGGTTCCTTTTGTATGTCAGAGCTAGCTGGCTTGTTTTAAATGCAAGACAATAGCACAAGTTGCTCTTCCTTGTGTTGGTATAGCAATTTAACACTTATTCATTATTTATGTATATGTTGGTAGTTCTGTTTTTAGTATGTTCTTGCCTGATATGTATTTAGTTTTTGTTAGTTCATTTTAATACCTCGGTTAATAAATTACTTTTCAATCCGGTAATGTTTAATGTTCATACTTCATAGAGTAAACGTTATAAAAACCTGTGGTGGCACGTTTTTAACTTGTTGGCAGACTCTGTAAGACCTCAAGTGTGTGTACATGATATTAAATCTGTTCAGACGAGGCCGTTGTTCATTTAGCTGTCAAGTCTATTAAGGATGTTTTTTTTATTAATGTTGATCCACACTACATGCAAATAAAATTATATTTTCTCTTCATTCTACCTTCCTCATCCCTACTCAATATATTTATAGTCTGAATGATTAGTGAGATGTGGAACAATAAAAAAAAGATGTCAGAACAGGTTTAGGGAACAAAGTTAATGAACATAGGCAGTGGTCTAGATGAGGGGCTCTCAAATTTTTTAGGCCGAAGGAGCCCTTGCTACAGAAAATATATATGATGGAGCCCTCATAAAAAGTGTTATTATGAATGTTCAATAACAACAGTTAAATTTTAAGTCTTTTAGAACTTAATACAAGAATAAATAAATAAAAATAATAAAAAAATCCCAGCTGTTGAATTATGCAAAATGTTCCACTCGCAAAATGTAAATTTTTAATCAGAATATATATATAAGCGGCTCTATCTATAGGCACCTGTATAGGCCTATATATATATATATATATATATATATATATATATATATATATATATATAAGTGGCTTGCTGTCCAATGTCCTTCATACAGATTAAAAAAAACAACAACAAATAGATTGGTAATTCCAATTACTGATTCTATTTTATAGTGTGAAAAACAAATAAAGAATATTATAAAATTGCCTCATAAAGCTGGAGATAAATGGTGGTTTAGAGGGTTGTTGCACAGTGATATTATTATTATTATTATTATTATTATTATTATTATTATTATTAGCACCACGTCTTACTACCCGTTCGGGTTATACGCACTTACGCTAATGTGTAATGATAGGGTGATTGCAAGATGAAATGAAGGACCTACAGTTTAACTTGGAATCCGAACCACGGTGGAGGCCTGGCATTCCACACATTCACAAGATGTCACAGTGATCTTAGAGTCATAGATGGAACTTTTATCCTTTGCAGTTAAGAACTTGGCTTACATACTTTTTAGGGGATTTTTGAGACAAAATAGATAGGATACAATCATTTTCAAAGGAAGAAATAGACTTGGAGCATTGTTTTGTTACTGAAATTAGTCATGCAAAAGCCTCGCTGAAAAGAAGTTTAGAAATTTGTGATTCTAATTATTATCTAGATGGATTGTGAATATTGTTTTGAGTTCCTTTAATTACCATTCTCGTTCTGCTCCCTTAGATTAATTTGATTTATCCATTCCTTCTTTATGCTAATGTTGGTGTATTTACTCATTATACTCTCCTTATCCTTTATATATAGTAACAGTTAGTAAAAATCCATCTGTGATATATCATTGTGTTCTGAGTAAGATTGATGGAGGTGAGTGCAAGGTGTCGTCCTGCCTCCCTTACGTGTTTCCTGCTTCTGAGCCTACTTAGCGTTTGCTGATTCTACGGTTGATGGAGCCCTCGGTGAAGATGAAGAAAGGTGTTGGTGTCGGGGTCGGGAGAAGACCGCCGGATGAGGCGAGGAAGAACCCCGGGCCCGGGAAGCGACCGACCCCGGGCAAGAAGAAGTTGGCGGCGAGCAGCGGGGGATCCGCCGTCAACGGCAGGCTTGTGCTGCCCGTCCTTTCTGGGGAGGTTGGAAGTCTCCGCTCGCGGGGACTGAAGGCTCCCCCGGTCAGGAAGGAGCTCGTGCCGGGTGGCAAGTGGTCCGCCACAAGCCCGAAGGCGGGAGCTTCAGTGGCAGCTGCCCCTTCGAGGGGCAACAAGCCAGAGGTAGCTGCCGAAGTCAGCGGGGCCGCTCCAATTCCCGGAGCCGAGCGTGCCGCTGGCCGAGGTGAGCTAGAGTCGCCCCCGGGTGATGAATCGGCCCTTATTAGGGCCAACAAATCGGCCCTTTCCAGGGCCAACAAATCGGCCCTTTCTAGGGCCAACAAGGCTGGCGTGACCCCCCAATTTACCGGGGAGGTGGGCGCAGTCCACAGCCAAGCGGGTGGAGGTAGCGGGGCCCCTCAAATTACTGGAGGTGAGCGTGCCGGTAGCCACACCCAGTCGGTTTCACCCTCGGGTGAAGTTTCGGCCCTTATCAGGGCCAACAACTCGGCCAGCGTGATCTCGCCAACTACCGGCGAGGTGGGCGCAAGTGGCCAAGGTGAAGTCAGCGGGGCCCCTCCAGCTACCGGAGGCGAGCGTGCCACTGGCAGATCCGCCGGGGCTTCCAGCACTGCACCCTCGGGCCTCGGCTTGAAGGACAGTGCTGGCCCCCTTCAAAGCGTCGGCAGCAATGCTGATGCGGGCGAGCCCAGCGGGGCCCCTCCGACTACAGGAGGTGAGCGTGCCGCTGTTGGCCAAAAAGTGCTGGAGGCCCTTTTTAGGGCCGACAGCCCGCAAACCGGGGAGGATGGCAAAAGCTCCCGCCAGCACGATGGGTGGAAACCTATCGGTGCCAACGCAAGCCCTGACCAGGGGGAGCCTAGCCGTCCTCCGCCAGTAAAGACCGCTGCAAGCGGCACTGACGCAAGCGCTAGCGCAAGGGTCTCAAAAACCCGCGTCAACTCCGGCACCTCCCGCCAAGGGGTGTCGGTAGGTGTGAAACGCCCGGCTGAATTTTCTTCAGATTCGGAAGACCGGGTCGCACGCTTCGCGCGTGTTGACAGCTCGGGCGAGTCCGTGGACGTGGAGGGACTGTCTTCAGGACCAGACCTCCCGTTGATGCGCGACGAGTCGAGCCAGGGGTCCGATGATGAGTCTGAAGGATTTCGGACCGTAAGACCCCGCCGAAGGGGGAAGGCCGGCAACACCAGGAAGCTGCTGGGGGGCAACCCTAACCATTTAGGCGGCAGCTCTGGTGATGAGAGCGAGGCCAGCGGTGTCCCGGGCCAGGGTGCGCCAGCGCTGGGTAAAGGTGGGAAGCGGCGGAAACCTGCGGGTAACAACGCAAGCCGTGTCTCACCCCAGCCTGGTACTAGTGGCTCTGGGCCGGCTGGCAAAGCGAAGGGGAAGATCCCTCCCATCATATTGTGTGATGTGGAGGGCTACTCCAAGTTGGCGAAGGCCATCCGGTCCAAGGTTCGCGAGCCTGTGGAGGCGGTCAGGCAGCCGGGGGACCGAGTGCGCCTCCAGTGCGGGTCGGAGGAAGATTACCGCGCCCTCCAGAAGTTCTTGCCGAGCTTGGGGATCCAGCATTGGTCCTACGAGCTGGGACGGGAGCGACTGGTCAGGGTTGTGGTGAAGGGACTCCTGACACGGACAAACCCCGACGACATCCAGGAGGAGCTAGTGGAGATGGGTTTCCCCGTGAAATCTGTCACACAGATGCTCTCCCAATGGAAGCGGGATCAGAAGACCGGAGAAAGGCAGCGGTTGCCGAACTTCGTTGTCTCTCTGACGCCCGGGGAGCAGACCGCAAGGCTGTATTCCATATCAGTCCTGTGCGGGCTCCGCGTCAGGGTGGAGAAGTACAAGTCTCCAGGCGGCCCGGTTCAGTGCAAGAACTGTTTCCGGTTTGGGCATGTGCGGAGGGATTGCCGCGCTAACCCGAGGTGTGGGTTCTGTGGTGGTGACCACGAGAGGGGCGGGTGCCCGGAGGAGAGACGATCTCCCCCGAAGTGCCTGCACTGCTCAGGAGCCCATTCCTCGGCGTGGCGGGGCTGTCCCACGTACAGGTCCTTGCGGGCGGCAGGGAATGTGCGGGCCTCCAAGCCTCAAGAAGGGAGGACGGATGGGCCAAGTGAAGGCCAGAAGCCCTCGGGGCACGTTGCGGGACGGAGGGCGAAAGTGACTCCAGCTCCAACACCAAAGCCACTGGTACAATCATTCGCCAGTGTGCTGGCAAAGAGAGATACCCCTCCACCCCAGGCCGAGGCACCTGCCGAAGCCACCAAACCTGAACCGGTGGAATCCAGTTCAACCCCTTTGGTCGAGGGCCCGCCCGAGACCGCTCCTCTCCCTATCCCAACCAACACTGCCATCCTACACCCTTCCAACCCTTTCCTTCCACTCCCAACTCCCACCCTTGTCCCCCCTGTAACCCCCACACCCGAGGATGATGCTGCAAAGCTCAAAAATTGCATTGAGCTACTCAAGGGTATTCCGGGACTGGACCCATGGGACTTTTCATCGAGTCTCTTGAGGAAGGTCCAGGAGTCTCCGAGGAGTAACCGTGGCCACCTGGTCATGGAGCACATCATCCTCTACCTGGTCTCTCATGGCAGTGCACCCGAATAGAGGACCACCAGTGCTGAAGGAGCTCACGGTCGCACTCTGGAACGCCAACGGAGTCGCGGGGAAGAAGGCTGAGATTGAAAGTTTCTTGGCAAAGCATCGTGTCGATGTAATGCTGCTGGGAGAAACCCACTTGCGCTCCGCAATGAGGTTCTCGTTAGCAGAGTTTATCTGCCATCGTAGTGACCGAGCGGGGGATGTGGGAAGGGGTGGGACGGCGGTTCTGGTCCGAAGGGGCCTTGACCACCACGTCGTCTCACTTCCTCCCCTCCAACACATGGAAGCAACGGCTATCCAACTGGTGACCTCGACTGGCCCAGTGCGTCTCATTTCCATCTACTTCCCTCCCTACCACCGGTTCGACCAGGCCACGAGGGCTGACATGGAGGTGCTGCTTCGAGGTACCACGCCTGTTTTAATCGGTGGTGACTTCAACGCTAAGCACCCTTCATGGGGCTCTAGGATTATGTGCGCTCGCGGCGGATTGCTCCGCGACGTCATAGATCTACACGGCCTGGTGGCTGCCGGGCCTCCGACCCCTACCCACTTCCCTTTCAATCCCGGCTATCTCCCGGACGTCCTAGACTTCGTTGTCTCCAGAGGGATCAGAAGGCGGTTAGTGTTGAAGTCTCTAGCTGAGCTAGACTCGGATCACAACCCCGTTCTCGTGAACCTGGGACGCGCGGTGTCCTTCATAGACCCCCCCGAAAAACCCGACCTAAAGCGCACTGACTGGGACAGGTTTACGAATGTGTTGAGAGAGAGGTTGGGACCCACCCCTACCTTTCGAACAGCAGCGGAAATCGATCGCGGTGCGGAGTTCATAACTTCCGCCATCAAGGGGTCGCTCGAAGCTTCGACGCCGAGGCACCGTCCTAAGAGGGCGCCACAGGCTTCTTTGCCCGATTCTATCCTCAGGCACGTCCGGGAGAAAAATCGGCTGAGGAAGGCTTGGCAAATCTCGAGGGACCCGGTAGACAAGGCCAACTGGAGCCGCAAAGTCCATGCGGTTCGGGAGATGGTCCGAGAATACCGGAACAGTGTCTGGGAGGACAAGATTGAGAGCCTGTGCGTGCAGGACAGGTCCTTGTGGCAGATGACGAGGAACTTGATGCGGGTCCCCGCACCAAGGCCGCCTATTGTGAGTCGCAACGGGGTGGCCAACTCCGACCAGGAGAAGGCCGATGCTCTCGCTGAGCACTTAGAGGCGCAATTTGTACCGACTGACAACCCGTCAGACCCGGTGCACGTTGCGCACGTGGCGCAGGTCATCAGCGCGGTCTCGTACAGACCCTTGGATGAACCCGAACCCACGGAGGTGACAGAAATGTCACGGGCGATAGCCGCTCTAAGACAAAACAAGGCCCCCGGATCCGACGGTATCAGTAACGCGGTCCTCAGAAAGCTGCCCTTGGAGGCGATTAACTTCCTTGTGGAGTTATTCAACGCCGTCCTGTTCCTGAGTCACTTCCCCGAGCTCTGGAAGCATGCCAACGTCCTCTGCTTTCATAAACCGGGTAAGGACCCGGCCCTAGCTTCGTCCTACCGACCGATCAGCTTGCTCGACTGTCTGGGCAAGTTGTTCGAGAGACTAATAATGACGAGACTGACCCGACATGTTCGCGAGGGGGGCATCTTGGTGGACGAGCAGTTCGGCTTTCGGGCGGGACACGCTACGTCTCATCAACTTGTCCGGCTCGTGGAACAGGTTACGAGGAACTTCAACATCAACAGGCTGACTGGTGCTGTCTTTCTTGACGTGGCAAAGGCCTTCGACCGTGTTTGGCACGAGGGTCTCCTTTTCAAACTCCTCTCCCTGAACCTGCCCTTCTACCTAGTTAAGGTTGTTCAATCTTATCTTTCCCATCGCACCTTTTCCACTACCTTTGGGAACGCCACCTCCCAAGTCAGAAGCATCCGGGCTGGAGTGCCGCAGGGTTCCATGGTGGGCCCGCTGCTCTTCAGTCTCTATGTGAACGACATTCCAAAATCCCCAGGCACCGAGTTGGCTCTGTATGCGGACGACACGGCTCTAGTAGCGGAGTCGTGGCGAGGGCAGATGGTGGAGAGGCGACTCCAGACGCACCTGACGCAGTTGGAGGGGTGGCTGACAACCTGGAGAACAAGTATTAACGTGGAGAAGAGCACTGCAATGCTCTTCACATGGAAAAGAAAGTACTACAGGCCGGCTCCACTCCGGCTGTTCGGAGAACAGATCAGATGGGCGGACAGTGTTAAGTACCTGGGACTTACGCTGGACACAAAACTGACCTGGAGACTACACTGCAACGAAAGACTCAACAAGGCGAGGCAAAGGCTGGGAGTCCTAGGCCCACTGCTTAACAGGCGTAGCGCCCTGTCTACAAGGAACGGTCTGACGCTGTACAAGCAGTTGCTCAGGCCGATCCTCGACTATGCGTGTCCCGCTTGGGGTCACCTGGCGGACACGTATATGAGGAGGATGCAGGCGTTCCAGAGCGTATGTCTGAGGATCATTGTGGGCGCACCTTGGTATGTCCGGAATGAGACTCTTCATCGTGACCTGGATATGCCTACCATCAAGGACCACTTCCGGAAACTGGCGCAGTCTTTCTACGCTAGACTTCCCGGTGCCACCAATCCTCTTATCCAGGGGCTTGGGAACTACGTCATCGACCCTGGTGGGTGCCATCGACGTCCCAAAGCCTTGCTCGGATAAGCGAGATGTGTCAACAGTGGTTTGGGAGGCTCTCACCCAGCCCCCCATAGAGTAGTGTCTCCGCACGTAACTCTATAAAACCCTTAGTCGGTTTCTCAATTTCTTACCCCCCTTTTTTACCCCAATATTACTAATATTTTGTAATCTCTGTTTCTTTGTTTCAGAACTTCGCGAAACGCGACAACCCGTTCTTAATTTTTGCAAACCACACGGTGTGACCAATTGGTCGGTACGTGTTGGAACTTGCTCTCGTGCTCCCCTTCTGGAAGCATCGGAGCATGCCTTTTGTCTGTGTGTCTGTAAGATTGATGTGCCTCACTGTTCAGTCGGCCCTCGTATCTTTCCTCCGCACTTGCACCGGCCGCGCCACCCACCCTCGCTAATGCCTAGACCCCCCGCTCCCCACATTCCATGTTCTCTGAGCCGTCCGTGAAGACTCCACCTCAGTACACAGTGTCAGCGCTCGCTATTAGCCCGCGTGAAGGACACTGTCACTCACGTTTTCCTGCACCAATGGGAAGTCCCTGTTTTCCCCATTGGACAAGGCCAGGCACCAGTGGAGGGTATATAACACGGTGATTTCTGGAGTTGTTTTTAGTGGTGACCCAACCCTGGTGAATCACATTGCAAAAGAGCATTAATACATTGTCGTCATTTTGGAAAGAGCATTTTCATCGTCACTTCCTATCCTTCCGCAACTATCCCTTACCTCCCATCGCGACTCACGTTGCCGGGACTTTATCCACACCTCCCACCGCGACTCTGTGTTGCCGGGTCTCTGTCCTCTCACCCTCCAACCTGATCGTCCCTTCCGATGGTGACCTAACGGGATGGGATACACCCGCCGCGCCGGCAAGGCCCACCGACAGAAGACCCTAAAGAAGACAGCGTCAACCAAACAATACTCCACCCGTGGACCCATCTTCTACGATCCTGACTGCAACCACCAGACCTCCGAACGCCAACACTCCGCTCCAGCATATCCAAGAGTCCCTGCCCCCGAGTTAGCTAATTCCTCCCCTCGACTTCCCCTCGCACCGACCATCCTACCCCCACCTACTCCAATTTCCCCTTTTAGCCCTGAGGGTTACCATTTGCATACCCTAGCCACCCCATCTCCCTTCCTTATCCCCATCCACTGGACCCGCGAGATCGACGCCAAGAAACAAACGTCACCCGGAGACTGGACTTCGACTAGACAAAACCAGTTACCCCGAAGCCGCATTGAAGGGATAACAAGATAATGTATTTTGCCCATGTAGGGAATTGACCCCTCCATCCCGTGAACTATTCTATATCATGTCAGCCAGGAACAAATTGCAGCTCTTTTAATAAATCACATTATGGTTTGAAATATACTATGATTACCGTACTTTTGATTATTTGATTACTTTTTTTTGCACTATGTCTTACTACCCGTTTATGCTATACGCATATGTACTCCTTGTGCTAATGTGTTAGGGATGAGGGGATGAGTAAGGTTGAAGCTAGAGGAAATGTACCCACATTTGCATAAAGGGAGAGTGGAAAGCCATTAAGTGAAAACTACCCTCAGTACACCTGGCTGAGATCAAACCTCAATCTCCTTGTCATTGGCTATCTAGTCTATTGTGAGAGTGATGCCTTAGACATGCAACCACCTAGACGAGTGTAGTTACAACTAGACACCCACACACATCCACAGTATAGAATTTAATAGGAAATATTATTAAAAGAAAAAATATTTTTATTTATTATGATCACTAAATAAGTATTTGTAAATCTTCTATCAATCCTGTGTTTGTAATAATCAGAGCCCGGATTTTGATGTCATCTTTTTGTGGCAAGTCACAGAATTTTCATGTGTACATTAAACTGTTCATGGTATTCTGGTTGTGGAAATGTTTTTATAGGTTATTCTTTGGTAATTTTTGTTCACTTTGGATTTTTAGTCCATATTTCATGGTTTGAATCACTTTTGAGTCATTATTAGGAATATGTCATAATTATGCATTTAAGTAAAATAAATATATCTTTAAGTACCGGTACTATCGATATCTTAGAAATCTATAACTACTGAAACATACATTTTTTAAAACACAGTTGTTGGAATGAGAAGATAATGGAGTCAAAAATTTGGTATCGTTTAAGCCTGTATGGTTGGAATGAAGACATTCCTGCGATTAAGCTGGAAAGGGTTGCATTGGAGAGGATAGCTACTAAATCTGAAGCAGATATTTGTAAATAAATATTAAATTCGCCATAGTGCAAGAGTTTAGTTTGAAAAGGCTTTTTATTAAATTTATATTTTGGTCATCATAGTCCTGACCCTGGCTATGATTGTAGCTATTTGGCTAGGAGTTTAGTGCCTACATACGTTGATTTGGGTAAGATTAATATTTAAAGCTTACTTAATGTGGATTTTATTTCTTGCTTCTTGGATCAAACAACCGTAATCACATTTATTATATTAACTATCTGTAAAATCAGATCCCTTACTCATTGTAGGTAATTGGGTTTAAATAACTAAAAAAATGTTTATTTTTTACATTTACCCTAGCACAAGTATTTAGTTTTTCCCGTTAATTGAATAAAAAAAGTCATATTTTAAAGAATGATTGGGAATTATAAAAGTGAATATAAGACAATGAATGCAAAGATTCAAATGGTACTGAAAACTCTCTGTCATTCAAAACATGATTAGTAGAATATTTTACAATTCTAACTGCATCATGCATATGACAAGTTTTTAACACCAACATGATTTAACATTATCTTTGTGGGGGAGGGAATAAGAAAACAACAGCTATACATTACATGTAGAAACTACCACAGAAACCTGTTTGGGCTATACTTATTTAATTACACTAATTGAGTATGAATTATGAAGGTAGAATTTAGAGCAAATATAAATCACATATGCATTAAAGGAGAGAGAAAAAAACAAAAAATACTACTCTTTGTTCTTCCTCGACCGTCTTTTCTGGCTTCGGGGAGCTGGGAGGGGCGTCTTCTAGACCCAGGTCGCGAAGTTTCAGCTGCACCCTTTTATTGGTGAGGCAGTTTATGTGTGTTCTTATGGGGTCTGAGAGGGGCAGGGGGTGATAGTTGACTAGATGGTACGGAGGAGGAAGAGAGAGGGGTTGTAATCGGTAGGTGGATTGCGTGGGAAAAGGTTTCGGGGGAACGGGGGGGATGACGCAGATGGATATAGGAAGGGTGTCGGTGTGAGGAGGGCCTTGAAGATACGATATTGTTCTCCCTCGCCTTGCGGCAGATACCTCCTTTGCTTCGACGGTACGGGAATGGTGTTGGAGGGGGGGTCGTGAGGAGTGGCAGCCCGAATGGTTCTGAGAGCAAAAAAAAATATAAAAAAGGGGGGGGGGATGGGTGAAGGATAAATGGCAGCCCGGATGGTTCTGAGCGCTGAGGAGTGTTAGGGTTAAAAAAATGAAACCAGATCAATAGGTAGGAGACAGGTGATGTTTATTCTTTATTTTTTTCTTATGTCCGTACATGTGCAATCTCTATCATCGAGAGGAGGGTGGGCCCAACCCTCCTCCTCGGTCTTATTCTCTAACTTATTCTATCATGTCTATTTTAACCTTCGTATGCTTAATCTAAGACTAAGACTACTGCATCATTATTATATATTTTTACCTTTGAATAGGATTTTTTCCCTTTTATTGTTTATGGTCTTTAGCTTGATCGAGCCCTTCGTCCTGGCGCGATCTCTTAGAGTGTTTGGAACTTAGTGGACGGGGCCTTGGGGAGGACGGTGGCCTGTTTAGCGGACCACGCGGGGGGGGGGGGGGAGGCTCGAGGAAAAAGGGGTTAAGAGTGACGTGGTCTCGGAATGGTCACTAGAGTCGCACAACAATTCCCCCTAGTAAAGTTGACCCGTTCCGAGACGTAGGTTCACTCGCGGTCACTTCGAACACTTTCTGATAACCCGGGCACTTTTTGTAAACACTTTGTTCCGATCTAAACTTGCTCTTCTTCGTCCTGTGGCCTGCTTGAAGGTCTCAGTTGAAGCTGATCTCGGTGAGCCTTGATCTCGTGTGCTTGTGGGTTTGAGTCTAGTAGGATCTGGTACATGTGTTGTCCACACTGCCTTTGGATGGTGTAAGGCCCTGTCCACTTGGAGCAAAATCCGGCGTGGACTCCTTCTGCCGCGTTGGACAAGGGGTGGTTCCTCATAAGGACGCTGGCTCCTATGGGCAGGGGGTCTTTTTCGGCTGCTGCCCGTCTCCTTAAGTACCGTTCCTGGTACTTCTCCTGGTGCAGTCTTGCTTCTGTGTGTTGGGACAGTAGTCTTTGTACCCGTAGTTGACGTTGATCTGCATCTTCTAGGATAGGTGTTTGCTCTGCCTCTGAATCCCAGTCTTCGGGCCGTCTGAGCAGTTGCCTGAAGAGAAGTTTGCTGGGGGCGAACCCGGTGGCCTCGTTTCTTCTGTTTCGGAGATGGAAAAGGATTTTTGGAAGGGCCTTGTCCCACTGGCGATGATCCTTTCCTTGAAGACTAGTGCGAATCCCCACCTTTAGTTCTTGATTTCTCCGTTCACCTGGATTCTCTCTTGGGTGGTTCGCTGCGGTCGTCCACCTTTTGGTTTTCCAGGCTTGGCAGATTTTCTTCCCCGCAGACGGGCGGAATTGCGGACCGTTGTCTGTAAGAAGTGCTGCGGGGTATCCCCATCTGGGGATGATTTCTTGTTCCAAGATTCGTTGGATTTGAGGGACGTTGGATTTCGAGAGGGGAAAAGCTTCCGTCCACCGAGAGAAAATGTCGGTGATGACTAAGAGAAATCGCTTCCCTTTGGTTGATCTGGGGTATGGCCCCATGAGGTCTAGTGCGACCTCTTTCCAGGGCGAAGTAGGCCTTCTGGCCTTCCATGGCGTCTTCGTCGTTCTCCCCGACGTCTTCATCGTGGCGCATGTATGGCAAGCTCGGACGTGATTTCGGACGTCTCTGGTTACTCCTTTCCAGGAGTATTGTTACCTGAGATTCTGAAGAGTATTCTTTCTCCGGGGTGGCCCACCTCTGCGTGGTCGTGGAAGTATTTCAGAATCTCTTCTCTCACTTCTGGTGGGGCTACGATCTTCATTGCTTGCTCTGCATAATCTCTGTACAACAATGCGCCATCTTGCCGAGCGAATCTGGCTGCATGGAGCCTTTCTTGTCTGGACCGCTGGTCTACAGGAATCCTTGCGATTTCTTCCAGTCATCTTAGTTGTTTCTGGACGTAGGGGTCCGCATGTTGGGCCTTGATGACCTTCTCGGATAGTGTCGGGATGGATAGTAAGTTGAGGAGGCGGAGTGGCTCGGGGTGTGGGGCATCAGGGGGCATCATCCGGTTCCACTCTCTTGTGTTATCTTCCGTGGCCTCTTCTCCTGGGTTTCTTGATAGAGCGTCTGGTAGTTCGTTCTCCTTCCCTGGTCGGTGTTGGAGCGTGAAATTATATTCTTGTAGTAGCAGAAACAAACGTGTTAGTTTAGATTTTCCGTCCTTCATCTTGTTTAGCCAAGTCAGGCATTTCGCGTCCGTTCTTAATGTGAACGGTTTGTCTAAGTAGATCTGATACCTTTTGATTGCCCATATTATGGCGAGGCATTCTTGCTCATTGTTGTGGTATCGGCGTTCCGCGGGTGATAGTTTTGCACTAGCATAGGAAATAATCTTTCGGTGTCCTTCTACTTCTTGATACAAGACCGCACCTAATCCTATTCCACTGGCGTCGTTTTGAAGACAGAAGGGTATCTCTGGGTCGGGTCGGTGCAGGACTTGAATGTGTTTAAAGGCTTCTTTTGTCTGTTCAAAGGCTTTTTGTTCTGAAACGCCCCACTTCCATTTCTGAGTTGCTCCTGATCTGGTGGTGAGTAGACAGGTGATATCGGCTATGTTCGGAATGAACTCTCGTAACCAGTTGCAGGTCCCGAGGAATTGCTGGAGCTGCCGCCGTGTTTTGGGGGTGGGTATTCTTGGATCACCTTGAGCTGTTCGGGGTTTGGGCTATTTCCTTCTGAGGAGATGATATGTCCCAAGTATTTGAGCGTGGTTTTCCCGAACTCACACTTTTTCATGGCGCCTGTGAGTCGGTATATCTCTAGCCATTCCAAGACCCTTTTTATATGTTCTAGATGCTCTTCATAAGAGTTCGAAAATACGATAATATCGTCCATGTACGCGAAGCAAAATTTTCCCTGGTATCCTGCTAAGACCTTCTGGCTCATAACTTTTTGGAATGTCCCCGGTGCCCCTTTTAACCCGAAGGGCATGACCTTGAATTGATAGTTTTCGCCATTGGGCGTGCTGAACGCCGTGAGGTGTCTGCATTCAGGGTCTAATGGAATCTGCCAATACCCCGATTTGAGATCTAAGGTACTGAATATTTTGGCTGGACCTATTTCTTGAAGTAACTGAGGGATATGAATTCGCGGGCAGTTTTCTTCTTCTGTGTTGGCATTGAGTAGTCGATAATCTACGCAGAATCTAGGAGTTTTTTCCTTTCTCTCGACGATGACTATTGGTGCTTGGTACTGTGACGTGCTGGACTCTATGATATTGGTTCTGAGCATTTCCTCGACCTGGGTTTGGATTATCTGTTTCTTTTGGAGCGAGTATCTGTAGGTGGGTCCTCTGATGGGGCGGTCATTCTTCAGGCGGATCTGATGTTGTGTGCAATTAGTTGATTTTGGGGATTGAAAAGGTCGAAGGCCTTCTGATGCTGCTTGATGGCTTGGAAGAGGTGGGTTTGTAGTTCTGGGGGAAAGTCGTGTCGTACTTCCTCAGGGTTGAAGTGGTTGACCTTCCCTGGTTCCTTCGCTACCCAATACACTTGTTCTCTTTGCTATTTTCCGAATATTACGCATGCGCGCTGGTAATCCACTATTACCTCTTGCTCGGAGAGCCATGTATGACCCAGAAGAATTTCTTCCACGAGATCGTCTGCGACTAGACACGTTATGACCATTTTCTTGAGCCCTATTTCTATATGGAGCTGGCAGTGGCCTCGAATATTTAGTTCCGTTCCTTCCTTGGGTGCCTTGACCATCCGTTCCCGTGTGTGAGAGTCGAGGGCTGAGGTCCTGATGAAGTTCTGTGATGCTCCGGAGTCTAGGATGGATCGAAGCTCTCTTGAGGGCGTGCGAACTGGGATTCGGGGTAAGTTGGCCGGTGGTCCACTGCTAAGTATGGCCTGTTGGGCCGGGAATGAGTTCAGCCTCGTTTTCATCCCCTGGTTCCGTTTCCCGCGCTAGGTTGTGTGGTTTGTGCGTCGTGTGGTCTGTTCGTGGTTCTTCTTGCGAAGAGTACGGGGCACTCTCGGTGGAAATGCTGGGCGGGACAGAAGTGACATTGAGGAGGGGGTCGGGTATTTCGGAGGGGAAGGGGCCTTGGCGGCTCGTGAGGGGAGGATGGGAGTATATCTCGTTGCACTGCCTGAGCTCGCTCTAGTAATTGGTCTACGGTAGTGGGTGGGACGGAGATGATAAATGGCCGTATGGTGGGGTGGAGGAGCTCACTTACGAGGGGTAGAATTTGCTCGTCGGGAGCGGTGGGAAAGAACCGCTTGTACAGTCTCATCTTTCTGAGAATGAAATGGCTGTCTGGGCTTCACCATATAGCTTCGCTTGGAGTTTGACTCTCAGTGGTGGAGAGTCGAATCGTTCTTGAAGCCTTTTTTGAAGTTCTTCCCAAGTGTTGGAATATCCCTCATAGTATTTCCACCACTGCGCGGCGTATTGATTCAATCTTTCCTTCACTAGCGTTGTCCATAGCTCCTTGGGTGTGTTGCTGTCCTGGAAGATTGCTTCGCACTTCCGCAGGAATGCTGCCGGATCTTCATGGTCCAGGCCTGAGAATCCGGGGAGAATAGGCTGGAAGGTGGACTGCGTGGGATTGGTGGCTAGTATGGCGGGGGATTGGCTTGCCTTTCGGCGGAGTTCTTCAAGTTCGTCGTGCTCAGCGGCCGTCTTTTCATTGCAGGGTTGGCAGATGAATTGGAGCCCGGTGGTATCCCTGTCTTTTTCTTCTCAGTTTAAGCAGAGGAAGTGATACCAGTCCTCGCACTTATCACTTATCACAGTAGATTGTTCTTTCTCCTCTTCCGGGGCAGGTGGGAAAACCGCACTGATGTCGGGTACGTCTTGGCTATTTTTTTTTTTTTTTTTAGGGCGCCACCGAGTTTTTCTGAACTCGGAAAAGTGGTGAGTCTTTAGGCTTTGGGTTCTCTGATGGCTTCAGCCGGTCACTCTTCTCTTCTTCTGTTCAGGAGAAGTTGCCCCACGTTGGGCGCCATCTTGTTCTTCCTCGACTGTCTTTTCTGGCTTCGGGGAGCTGGGAGGGGCGTCTTCTAGACCTAGGTCGCGAAGTTTCAGCTGCACCTTTTTATTGGTGAGGCATTTTATGTGTGTTCTTCTGGGGTCTGAAAGGGGCAAGGGGTGATAGTTGACTAGATGGTACGGAGGAGGAAGAGAGAGGGGTCGTAATCGGTAGGTGGATTGCGTGGTTAAAGGTTTCGGGGGAATGGGGGGGGGGGGCTGACGCAGAGGGATATAGGAAGGGTGTCGGTGTGAGGAGGGCCTTGAAGATACGATATTTTTCTCCCCTGGCCTTGCGGCAGATACCTCCTTTGCTTCGACGGTACGGGAATGGTGTTGGAGGGGGGGTCATGAGGAGTGGCAGCCCGAATGGTTCTGAGCGCACAAAAATTATAAAAAAAGGGGCGGATGGATGAAGAATGAATGGCAGCCCGGATGGTTCTGTGCGCTGAGGAGTGTTAGGGTTAAAACATGAAACCAGATCAATAGGTAGGAGACAGGTGATGTTTATTCTTTATTTTTTTCTTATGTCCGTACATGTGCAATCTCTATCATCGAGAGGAGGGTGGGCCCAACCCTCCTCCTCGGTCTTATTCTCTAACTTATTCTATCATGTCTATTTTAACCTTCGTATGCTTAATCTAAGACTAAGACTACTGCATCATTATTATATATTTTTACCTTTGAATAGGTTTTTTCCCTTTTATTGTTTATGGTCTTTAGCTTGATCGAGCCCTTCGTCCTGGCGCGATCTCTTAGAGTGTTTGGAACTTAGTGGACGGGGCCTTGGGGAGGACGGTGGCCCATTTAGCGGACCGCGCGGGGTGGAGGGGGGGGGGGGGGCTCGAGGAAAAAGGGGTTAAGGGCGACGTGGTCTCGGAATGGGCACTAGAGTAGCACAACATCTTATTTCATCCAGAATGATTCAAACTTTACCTCTTAGCCACCTGCAAACCAAACTATACAAAGAGATCTATTCTGTGTGTCCACCAGTGCGAGTAAGAGTGCACAATCAAAATCTTGCCTATCATGACCAAACACACTGGTACAAGATATAATCTAATGAGATTTGGAGAAAGCGAAGTAAAATAAATACAGCTGTTAATACTCAATATTTTAACAGATTAATTAAATGAACGAAATATTACTCATTTCATTTGATTAATCCTTAAATATATTAGTAAACCTACAAAGTTTATTGAAATGGAATATAAATAAGACATTCCAAATACAACATTTATTATTTTATTACAGAAGAGGGAACATAATATAATTCAAAATCTAAGGGGACCCACTTCTTTGGCCGCATGATGTAAGACGTCACTCTTGCAATAGACTTGACTGCCGATGACAGGGAGATTGGGGCCCGAATCCCTGTCTGATGTACAGAGAGTGGTTTTCCCTAAGTGGTTTTCCACTCTCCTTTCATTCAAATGTATGTACACTTCCTCTAAATTCAAACTTACTTATCTCTAACACATTGGTATAATTAGTATACATGTGAATAACCTAGAGGGTAATGAGACAAGGGTCTAAGAAAAATCTCAGGTGGGCCCATGGTCCACCCTTTTACCCTATACAGCTGCATATGCTATGGTCCATTATGATAATAACTTTTCCACATCGTTATCATAACCAAGTTTTGACCAGATGATTTCAATGCTGCCAAACTATTACACAGTTTCTTTAGTACAGGTAGACAATTATATCATGGTTATGGGTAAGAGAGTAATAAATAAAAGCTTATCTTATGTTTTAATTTGTATAATGACACAGATTTCCAACATTTATGATACTCACTCATATCCAACACAAAAACACATTACATATGACATTAATTAATGACTTCCATCCAAAATAAGAATGCTAATAGGAACCTCATTTGAAATTTATTTTAAAAAATCCCAGCTGTTAGTATTTTTTATATCTAATATTATTTTAAATTGTATTTTTTTTTACATATACATAGTTATAATATTCTTGTTTTGTTTTACATCTTATCTCCCTCATTCCTAATTTCATACAAGGCATGGTTTATTTTTACACAATACATGTCTAAAATTATTCTATACAGGACATTGAAATTTAATTATTGCCTACACAAACCATTTCAAAAGTTTACAACAAATGTATAATATATTTGAAATAATTTTATATTGCTTCACACTAATGGAAAATTTTGTTTTTGTTTTGATTTTGGTTAAAATGAAACAAGACCAGAGTCCCGAACACTTTAAAATTGTTTCAAGATTATAATTTATTTCTTAATTTTTTTTCCTCCCATATGTGCCAACACCAAAATATTTTAATTTTCTTAACTAGTTTTAACATATCATGATGGAGAGCAAATTCTGGATTTTGGAAATGGGATAGTGTTAGATATATTAAAGTGGGACTGTCTTCCTAATTTGTGATTTAAAGTAGTTTATGATTTTTGCCCAAATTTGAAAATGCTTTGAATTACTATTCATACATATTAGTTTTTCATATTTATTGGTTTTATATATTTTTGTATTATAAATAAATATAAATTCTAAAATATATTTTACTCCTTAGTAATTCTAACCTTAAATACACTTTTTTCTAAACAAATTTCATCTGTCCCAGACCATAACAAATGTGTTATCTTAATGTGCATCTACACACTTTCTCAAATAAAACAGATACATTTTAACATGAACTAATTTTAGGGTATTGGCAACAAACCTTAACTGAGTTTTTTTTAAGTTGAGGAAATCTCAAATCTCCAACAATTTTTTTTTAAATCTTTACTAACACTTAATCAAACATAAATATTTTAATTTTTTTCAAGTAAATTATTGTACGGATTAACCACCATATTGAAATTTATTAGGAGAAAATGTTATTTTAGCTAAACATTATACATCACATTAATATTTTTTTCCCGCCAAACCACGTCAAAACATTTCAAAAGTAGGTCTACATTTTAAAATCTATAAATAACTTTCCAGTGTTTGAAAAACGCTCGGCAAAATTTTACTAATTAATTTTTTAAGAACCTATTGAATTTCTATATTTATCTTTTGTTAGATTTTTTTTCAAGTCCTTGACAAAATCTAATGGTTAGTAACACTAGTAGCCTACTTATTGTGACCTATGAAATACTCATACGTTAACTCTAGTTACCTGTGGTATAATGGAGAAAAAGTTTAATTTAAATTTATAGAATAGTATTTTCCTTTGTTTATAAATACAGTAAAACCTTGATCAACCATTCCCAGTTTTATCATTTTCTTGGATCCATTGTTCAGTTTCTATGGTCCCTGAACATATCCTATCCAAACAAAAGAAATAAAACCCACATCAATCGTTCCTTGATTTATTGTTTTCCCTCATCTATTGGTCAGAATTTCTAGTACCTAAGAATGTTAATCCATGATTGATCATTTTTAAGAAAGTGACACACATAGATTTTAGTCTGATCGGTAGTAGTAACAGCGATTAATGTTTTTGATTGTGGGGTAGCAAGTTACATTTGAGCGTCTCAACAGATACACAATGGCATGGGAAAATGGGGGATGGCGAGAGCCTTGTCCGTCTGGGAAAGCCTGCCTGTACGTTAGTGTGACTCATTTCACTTTGTGCTTTCGTCTAGTTGAGTACGCATTTCATCTCGTGTGTTCACTCCTCAACAGTGATTTTTTTATTATTATTAGAGTCATTGTTAACTCTTAATAAAAACATTTTCTCACATGGTGAAACAAGTTTGGACTTTAGAAGAACGACTGCACATCATATAAGAAACCTACCAGAGAAGAGGAATGACGAAGCCAAATGACTAGGCCTTCCACTATCTTCTTTAAACATTATTATTTCAAAGAAAAAGGGGCTCAAAGAGTAGGCTGATAAAAGTGGTAGTTACATTATCAAAGAAGAAGAAGACAGGCAAGGTTTAGACCTATAGTGAGCTGGAAAATTTCCTTTTGTCTGGTATCAGCAGGCCAGAGAATCCGGAATTCCTGTTGAACATTCTGTAAGAAAACACCCTCAAATAACTGTAACAATGGGGATTAAGATCTTTTTAGCTTCATATGGTTGGATCTCCCGCTTCAAGCAATGCTATGGCCTAATATTTAAGAAATTGGCCGGGGAGAGTGCTGCTGTGGACACCAACACCACGGACCTCTGGTTTGATAGGCTTTCGAAGTTGTTATAGGGATATAAGGCTCGGGACTTCTATAATACATATGAGACGGGTTTATCGTTCAATTGGTTGCAAGACCGAACGTTGGCATTGAAAGGACAGACCTGCTATGGAAGAAAGAGTGCGCAGGAGCAACTGACGGCACTACTGTGCACAAACAGCGATTGCTCGGACATACAAGTGCCCATTGTTATTGGAAGGTCCGCGAAACCACTGTGTTTAAAACATGTAAATAATCTACCTATCACCTACTATGCCAACTCGAAAGCGTGGATGAAGTCTTGAGATTTTCAGAGACTTTCTGTATGCTCTTGATGCTTCATTCAGTGCATAAGGAGGGAGAATCCTATTTATAGACAATTGTGTTGCTCATGCTCCAGACACATCCATTTTGAGGAATGTAAAGGTGGTTTTTAGCCTCCTAACTGCACCAGTGCCATACTACTTATTGTACAATTTGAAAAGGAAAGGTACTACAAAACAAATGAAGATTAATGACTTTTTTTTTAAACAGAAGTAATGTAAAGTGATAGTGGGAACAATAATATTAATCAAGTACATTTTTTGATTTAGTAGATGAATACAGGCCAATCTTATCGTTTTTATTAATTTTATAGATTGTTATAGAAGGATAGATTTATCGGGTTATTTTCAAAGACCTGACGAAAATGATGAATTCAAATTTCACTGTATTTTGATTTTTCTATATTGGTATATAGAATAATTTTCAAAGCTCCTGATTAAAACATTTTAAAGCCACACATTTAGCAAAACTTATATAAAAGTGCTTGCTCATTATTAAATGAAATAATATTTTTTAAATTACTTTATTACCATTATATAACTATATATTAACTCAGACTAAAGAAGAATTTAAATGGATTACATTAATGTTGAAAAGTTTGACTTTTCATGTTTTTTTTAGATAAGGAAATATAAATAACCAAAACATTATATAAAATTATATTCACAATATTTTGATTTCTTGACAAGTAAATCTCTTTTCTATAATATATGTATATTTTTTAATATAGTTACAAAAATATTCTTAATTGCTCTATTTCTTGGCTCCCCATAAAATGCTATTTAATTTAATTTCAAAGAAAGATAATTATGACATTTTGTTGATACATTTTTAAACACCTATATTTAGGCATCAACAAAAACAAAATTCTCCACAAATGCTGATTTTGACAATAGCCACGACAATTATCTCAAATAATGAAATATATTTATTGTGAAAAAAGCCTAAACATACTTATCTCAAATAATGAAATAAGTTTATTGCAAAATAAATCAAATTATGGCCATTGCCATTTATTCTCATAATACAAAGTTACTCACAGTACTCTAGATAAATATCTGCATGCTTTTTCAATTGCTTCCTCTTAAAAGACATAATATATATACAGGATGAGTTTTAACTTATGTAACAAAAGCTAGGAGCATATTCCTTATGAAAAACTAGGAGGAAAATGTGTATAAATTTTTGCTCTGAAGTCATTACTAAGGGAGCAATGAATCATTGAAAGTCAAATGCTTTCACACAGCCACCAAGGGCCTGTTCAATGGCCAGCACGCTCACCATACCTGAATCCCCTGGATTTCTTTCTGTGGGGCCACATCAAAAGTACAGTACACCTGTGGAACGCGAACCTGACCTTCACCCCTGAATTGTCGCAGAGTGAAACAGTGTCCGAAACACACCAGGCATGTTTCAAAGAGTGCGACAGTCCAGTTTCCTGTGAAGTCGGTGCTGTCTGGATGTTGGTGTCCAGCAATTTGAACATCTGCTGTGATAAGACACAAATGTTTGCACAAGGGCTGTTGTAGGGTTACCTACTATACTTTACATTGAGTAATAAAAGTACATAATTATCTTCAGTTACTGTTCTCCTACTCATTTATTACATTGTTATAAAATTGCTGTTTTGTCTTAAGTACATTATTTTCAAGGGCTCATTGCTCCCTTAGTAATGACTTCAGAGCAAAACTTTTTCACATTTTCTTCCCAGTTTTTCTTAAGGAATATGCTCCAAACTTTTGTAACATAAGTTAAAACTCACCCTGTATGTATATATATAAAAATTTTGCTAAAGACATATATATATATATATATACATTTTGCTAAAGACATATATATATGTGTGTGTGTGTTTTTAGCAAAATTTTTATAGTCACAATATACTTTGTACCTTGTTAATTGAAATAATTGATTTGGTAACAAAGTTGTAAACCTAAAATATCGCAAAATTTAGTCAATTCTAGAGATAAACAAAACAAATTATAATAATTATCTATTTAACATTAATTGTGTTTTCATATTCTTATTTATAACCATTTTTAAGTGAACATAATCTTTTGTCATCACAAGAAGCACACACATACACTCGCATACAGATTTTCATGTACACAAAACTTTCAACTGAATTAATTGAAACAATTACACATTTTAATGATTTTAATGAAAAAAGCATATGCAATATTTGATGATACTTTTTCTATGTTTCTTTCTTAGACGAAGATTTTATTTATATGATAATTTTAATAGGAACTTAAAAAAAATAAAAATAAGAGTGTAAAGCTATACAAATTAATTTGATTATTTGTAATGATTGGATGATAAAAGTTTAGAATGTTAAGCTGTTTGTTTGCTGGTGGTTTATAATAAACTAATAAATACAGCTATCAATGGCATGCATTTATAATCTAAAAAGATGGATTAAATCTCCTCGAATAAAGTTTCAGGTGGTGTTTAGTTATTTAATCTTGAAATAAAAGGACATTTTCTTTATTTTACAAATTGGTGATCTTGACCAAAGTATATGAATTCAAAATAGCCAATGGATAGTTTAACATTATAAAACAAAATTAAACAACTAATTTTCTTTTATATCTTAAATAACATTAGATAATTTTAAATATGCCAAAAATAAAAATATTTCTATAATTTAATTAGGATCTTACTTTTATTGACTAAAATGTACACAATAATTATATCCACATTTTACTACAAATCTTTAGATATGAGTTTTAATAGCACCATTGGTAATTCTATATAGAGTTCTGATGGTATGGGCACAAGAACATTCAACTAGCCATCTTTGTGTTTATAAGATTGTCATTAAACCTAAGAACAAATTCAAATTTGTAAAAATCAATCATATCCAATCATTACAGTTCTAACAATGAAAAATGTAGAACATTTATCCACAATCATGGCTTAGTAACAATTGCTAAGAAGAAAACTTAATTATAACATTAACACTCTTTATAAATAATAGTGATAATAAATCAGATGTTTATAACGATACATAATAAATCATATATAATAATTGTTCATTACAGTCATAATGTTAATATTAATAAACACATTATTAATAATAATAACATCAACAATAATTGTAATAAAATTGATAAACTTAGCAATGATTGACTTGATAAAGCCAAAGTGAAGCAAATTAAACCTTTTAATCAAAACTGCTATTAATGTTCTAATGGCAAGATAGGTATTTCTACTTTGAAAGTATAAATAAAACAAAACCAATAAATATATTTTCTTGGTTTAACATTCTTATACCAAACCATGACACTTTCATTTCAATAAGAAAATCATTAATCAGATGTCAACTAAATAATGAGCAATCAGAAAACAATACATGTTTAATATATTAACTTTTAGGATTGGCTGAAGTTGGTAATATGAAACTATCCTTTAAATTAACGCTTAACAATTATTAATATTGCATAACTAATTGCATATTTACGGTTTCTTATTTTACACACTCCTCGCAAACATTATGGTGTGGATGTATAATTAATTAATGCATTTGATAGGTAATGGAAATTCTTATATTATTAATTAAAAACTATTTTGCTACAAACATTCTGTAAACTAACATTAGGTTGATCTGTACTGTGTATATTGAAGCTAGAATCAAGAAATTAATGTTATGATTAATTAAAACCCTTTACATTTGAAAAAAAAATTAGAAATATCAAGAAATCACATTCACAGTAAAATATATTTGTAGATTATTATTTATAATGTCTCTTGTATGTATATATATTTATATTTCACTTTAAATTGGATTTACCAAAGTTTGCATTAATCAACTTCATAAACTGTATCACATTTTTATGAAACTAAATTTTCATACGATTATCATTGTAGCAATTAGCATAGTGCTGTAGCTTATGTTTTGATGTTAATTTCATTTTATAATGATTTTAAAA
>JBCFYV010002398.1:64729-118575 GCA_039000515.1 Timema cristinae
TTTTTCTAGGGCACCCGGGGAGAAAGAGTGGAGTGGCTCTAGCTTCAGAAAAATAAACTACAGCCCCCAAATTTGATGAATAAAAAACACCTCTATCCTACCAATAATAACTCCAATACCTCTATCCTACCAATCGGAGGAGAAAGACGTGGAGCGCGAGCCCCGGGTGGCTCTATGCTTCAGCAAATAAACTACAGTGCCCTAATTGATGAATAAAAACACCTCTATCTACCAATAATAACTCCAACGCCTCTATCCTACAATTAACTAATTAATTAATTAACAATAATCATTAACTATAATTAATTAACGATAATTAATAAAAAAGAACCAACATGCCCGGGGTTTGTAGGGGAGGGGGAAAACAACAGCCAATCAGAGGAAAGTAGGGCAGCGGAAGGAGGGGTGGGGGAAGGGGGGAGCAGCCAATCACAGAGCAGGAGGCGTGGTCACGTGACCAAATCCCACCAATCCAGCCTGTTTTGATCAGCCATCTAACTACTTACGTGTCACCCTGTTTTATATATATATATATATATATATATTGTGAACATTATATTATTGCCAATCACTTTTATGGCCTTAATATCACCTAATATGGAATGGGTTACCCAGAGTGCCTTAAAAAAAGTAATGTATTTTAAAAGGCATCCTGTTTTAGTTTGGGACCATTTGGGATTTTGTTTGCCTTTCTGTTTGTCCAGTGTTCAGATGTTAGTTTCACATCTGCAAAATGTGTGGACCAATTTTAATGACATTTTTCAGGGACATTCTTTGAGCTTAGGTCGAATAACCTATGCACATGTATTTGTAATCTAGTTATCAATTTTAAGGTGGTGACCATTCAAAAATCTGTTTGTTCTATTATTATAACTCCAAATATTTGGACCAAATTTAATTAAATCATGCAAGGACATTTTTGAACCTTTATCAAATGAAGTATGTATATGGTTTTTTGGTCTGGTTATCTGTTTCAAAATGGCGGGCACTCAAAAGTTTTTCGTTTAATAGTTCATCTCAAGTGATTTGAATATAAAATTCTAATCAATCAAGTACCTGGGTGTATTTTTAAAATTATTATATATATTGCGAGATTGATGTCTTAAGCCACATTAACAACAAATGACATCCAGCTTATAATCCAAGAATAAATTATCAGAGATGTTTCGTTCTTGAAGTCTAAATAGAGATTTCTCCAAAGATAAATCATTGTAGTAAGGATAAGAACAACCACAGCTATTCAAATTTGTCTCTCAATATGTTGTATTCATCAAAATGTTAGTGTGGGGGGACTTAGTAAATTATCACTCCACATAATAATATGAAATGAATCAAAAGTCTACAAAGTTTGACTACGTTAAAATTATTTAATATAAAATCGTGGAAGGAGTGATGTTTACTGTTCATTGAACTATTAGTTACTAAACTATTCAACTCTTGATTGGAGATGAAAATTTAACTTACCAATATATAATTTTTGATTTTCTAGGCTAGAGATTTCAGCTCAGACATTTTCAATATCATTTTCTAGATCAAATATTATAAGCACTTCAGAAATAGTGTTAACAAGGGAAATCCAAAGTCACTCCTTTTGTATAGTATTAATATATTTATCAGCATCATAATTAAGGGAGATATAAGTTTTGTTTATATAAGCACTAGAAAGCTAAGTTACAAACAAACATTAGTGTATAGCTAATTAACTTTTGTTCTAAGATCACAAACACTTTGAACACATAAAATAATATCCCACATGTTCACTTAAATTGTTGGTGGGCTCTTACAATCCTCCATGAATGGTCATGAATGGAGTGCCAAAGTTCTTGTGAGACACGGCCAGATGTAACCAAGATTTATGTTGAGGAATTCACACAGGGATGCTCTAGTGCGTTAGTAACCTTCTGCAGAAAAAGAAAATGAGACAGCTAGAAGATAAAAATATCTATAATTCTTATGTGAGTGTTTAATTTCTCAAACATAAATATAAAATAAAGGAAAAGATTGACATTTTAATTTTGAGCAGAACAAATATCTGAGTCAATCAAAACCCAATTTTAAAGCGAGTCTTTGTGAGAAAAACTTAAGTATGTTTAAAGATAAAATCTTTTTGACATTTGTAGGTCAGGTGTTATTTTGCTACGAATCATCAATTTCACCCACGAGAATGCTGAGCTGGTGGTTCCTTTTGTATGTCAGAGCTAGCTGGCTTGTTTTAAATGCAAGACAATAGCACAAGTTGCTCTTCCTTGTGTTGGTATAGCAATTTAACACTTATTCATTATTTATGTATATGTTGGTAGTTCTGTTTTTAGTATGTTCTTGCCTGATATGTATTTAGTTTTTGTTAGTTCATTTTAATACCTCGGTTAATAAATTACTTTTCAATCCGGTAATGTTTAATGTTCATACTTCATAGAGTAAACGTTATAAAAACCTGTGGTGGCACGTTTTTAACTTGTTGGCAGACTCTGTAAGACCTCAAGTGTGTGTACATGATATTAAATCTGTTCAGACGAGGCCGTTGTTCATTTAGCTGTCAAGTCTATTAAGGATGTTTTTTTTATTAATGTTGATCCACACTACATGCAAATAAAATTATATTTTCTCTTCATTCTACCTTCCTCATCCCTACTCAATATATTTATAGTCTGAATGATTAGTGAGATGTGGAACAATAAAAAAAAGATGTCAGAACAGGTTTAGGGAACAAAGTTAATGAACATAGGCAGTGGTCTAGATGAGGGGCTCTCAAATTTTTTAGGCCGAAGGAGCCCTTGCTACAGAAAATATATATGATGGAGCCCTCATAAAAAGTGTTATTATGAATGTTCAATAACAACAGTTAAATTTTAAGTCTTTTAGAACTTAATACAAGAATAAATAAATAAATAATAATAAAAAAATCCCAGCTGTTGAATTATGCAAAATGTTCCACTCGCAAAATGTAAATTTTTAATCAGAATATATATATAAGCGGCTCTATCTATAGGCACCTGTATAGGCCTATATATATATATATATATATATATATATATATATATATATATATATAAGTGGCTTGCTGTCCAATGTCCTTCATACAGATTAAAAAAAACAACAACAAATAGATTGGTAATTCCAATTACTGATTCTATTTTATAGTGTGAAAAACAAATAAAGAATATTATAAAATTGCCTCATAAAGCTGGAGATAAATGGTGGTTTAGAGGGTTGTTGCACAGTGATATTATTATTATTATTATTATTATTATTATTATTATTATTATTTAGCACCACGTCTTACTACCCGTTCGGGTTATACGCACTTACGCTAATGTGTAATGATAGGGTGATTGCAAGATGAAATGAAGGACCTACAGTTTAACTTGGAATCCGAACCACGGTGGAGGCCTGGCATTCCACACATTCACAAGATGTCACAGTGATCTTAGAGTCATAGATGGAACTTTTATCCTTTGCAGTTAAGAACTTGGCTTACATACTTTTTAGGGGATTTTTGAGACAAAATAGATAGGATACAATCATTTTCAAAGGAAGAAATAGACTTGGAGCATTGTTTTGTTACTGAAATTAGTCATGCAAAAGCCTCGCTGAAAAGAAGTTTAGAAATTTGTGATTCTAATTATTATCTAGATGGATTGTGAATATTGTTTTGAGTTCCTTTAATTACCATTCTCGTTCTGCTCCCTTAGATTAATTTGATTTATCCATTCCTTCTTTATGCTAATGTTGGTGTATTTACTCATTATACTCTCCTTATCCTTTATATATAGTAACAGTTAGTAAAAATCCATCTGTGATATATCATTGTGTTCTGAGTAAGATTGATGGAGGTGAGTGCAAGGTGTCGTCCTGCCTCCCTTACGTGTTTCCTGCTTCTGAGCCTACTTAGCGTTTGCTGATTCTACGGTTGATGGAGCCCTCGGTGAAGATGAAGAAAGGTGTTGGTGTCGGGGTCGGGAGAAGACCGCCGGATGAGGCGAGGAAGAACCCCGGGCCCGGGAAGCGACCGACCCCGGGCAAGAAGAAGTTGGCGGCGAGCAGCGGGGGATCCGCCGTCAACGGCAGGCTTGTGCTGCCCGTCCTTTCTGGGGAGGTTGGAAGTCTCCGCTCGCGGGGACTGAAGGCTCCCCCGGTCAGGAAGGAGCTCGTGCCGGGTGGCAAGTGGTCCGCCACAAGCCCGAAGGCGGGAGCTTCAGTGGCAGCTGCCCCTTCGAGGGGCAACAAGCCAGAGGTAGCTGCCGAAGTCAGCGGGGCCGCTCCAATTCCCGGAGCCGAGCGTGCCGCTGGCCGAGGTGAGCTAGAGTCGCCCCCGGGTGATGAATCGGCCCTTATTAGGGCCAACAAATCGGCCCTTTCCAGGGCCAACAAATCGGCCCTTTCTAGGGCCAACAAGGCTGGCGTGACCCCCCAATTTACCGGGGAGGTGGGCGCAGTCCACAGCCAAGCGGGTGGAGGTAGCGGGGCCCCTCAAATTACTGGAGGTGAGCGTGCCGGTAGCCACACCCAGTCGGTTTCACCCTCGGGTGAAGTTTCGGCCCTTATCAGGGCCAACAACTCGGCCAGCGTGATCTCGCCAACTACCGGCGAGGTGGGCGCAAGTGGCCAAGGTGAAGTCAGCGGGGCCCCTCCAGCTACCGGAGGCGAGCGTGCCACTGGCAGATCCGCCGGGGCTTCCAGCACTGCACCCTCGGGCCTCGGCTTGAAGGACAGTGCTGGCCCCCTTCAAAGCGTCGGCAGCAATGCTGATGCGGGCGAGCCCAGCGGGGCCCCTCCGACTACAGGAGGTGAGCGTGCCGCTGTTGGCCAAAAAGTGCTGGAGGCCCTTTTTAGGGCCGACAGCCCGCAAACCGGGGAGGATGGCAAAAGCTCCCGCCAGCACGATGGGTGGAAACCTATCGGTGCCAACGCAAGCCCTGACCAGGGGGAGCCTAGCCGTCCTCCGCCAGTAAAGACCGCTGCAAGCGGCACTGACGCAAGCGCTAGCGCAAGGGTCTCAAAAACCCGCGTCAACTCCGGCACCTCCCGCCAAGGGGTGTCGGTAGGTGTGAAACGCCCGGCTGAATTTTCTTCAGATTCGGAAGACCGGGTCGCACGCTTCGCGCGTGTTGACAGCTCGGGCGAGTCCGTGGACGTGGAGGGACTGTCTTCAGGACCAGACCTCCCGTTGATGCGCGACGAGTCGAGCCAGGGGTCCGATGATGAGTCTGAAGGATTTCGGACCGTAAGACCCCGCCGAAGGGGGAAGGCCGGCAACACCAGGAAGCTGCTGGGGGGCAACCCTAACCATTTAGGCGGCAGCTCTGGTGATGAGAGCGAGGCCAGCGGTGTCCCGGGCCAGGGTGCGCCAGCGCTGGGTAAAGGTGGGAAGCGGCGGAAACCTGCGGGTAACAACGCAAGCCGTGTCTCACCCCAGCCTGGTACTAGTGGCTCTGGGCCGGCTGGCAAAGCGAAGGGGAAGATCCCTCCCATCATATTGTGTGATGTGGAGGGCTACTCCAAGTTGGCGAAGGCCATCCGGTCCAAGGTTCGCGAGCCTGTGGAGGCGGTCAGGCAGCCGGGGACCGAGTGCGCCTCCAGTGCGGGTCGGAGGAAGATTACCGCCCCTCCAGAAGTTCTTGCCGAGCTTGGGATCCAGCATTGGTCCTACGAGCTGGGACGGGAGCGACTGGTCAGGGTTGTGGTGAAGGGACTCCTGACACGGACAAACCCCGACGACATCCAGGAGGAGCTAGTGGAGATGGGTTTCCCCGTGAAATCTGTCACACAGATGCTCTCCCAATGGAAGCGGGATCAGAAGACCGAGAAAGGCAGCGGTTGCCGAACTTCGTTGTCTCTCTGACGCCCGGGGAGCAGACCGCAAGGCTGTATTCCATATCAGTCCTGTGCGGGCTCCGCGTCAGGGTGGAGAAGTACAAGTCTCCAGGCGGCCCGGTTCAGTGCAAGAACTGTTTCCGGTTTGGGCATGTGCGGAGGGATTGCCGCGCTAACCCGAGGTGTGGGTTCTGTGGTGGTGACCACGAGAGGGGCGGGTGCCCGGAGGAGAGACGATCTCCCCCGAAGTGCCTGCACTGCTCAGGAGCCCATTCCTCGCGTGGCGGGGCTGTCCCACGTACAGGTCCTTGCGGGCGGCAGGGAATGTGCGGGCCTCCAAGCCTCAAGAAGGGAGGACGGATGGGCCAAGTGAAGGCCAGAAGCCCTCGGGGCACGTTGCGGGACGGAGGGCGAAAGTGACTCCAGCTCCAACACCAAAGCCACTGGTACAATCATTCGCCAGTGTGCTGGCAAAGAGAGATACCCCCACCCCAGGCCGAGGCACCTGCCGAAGCCACCAAACCTGAACCGGTGGAATCCAGTTCAACCCCTTTGGTCGAGGGCCCGCCCGAGACCGCTCCTCTCCCTATCCCAACCAACACTGCCATCCTACACCCTTCCAACCCTTTCCTTCCACTCCCAACTCCCACCCTTGTCCCCCCTGTAACCCCCACACCCGAGGATGATGCTGCAAAGCTCAAAAATTGCATTGAGCTACTCAAGGGTATTCCGGGACTGGACCCATGGGACTTTTCATCGAGTCTCTTGAGGAAGGTCCAGGAGTCTCCGAGGAGTAACCGTGGCCACCTGGTCATGGAGCACATCATCCTCTACCTGGTCTCTCATGGCAGTGCACCCGAATAGAGGACCACCAGTGCTGAAGGAGCTCACGGTCGCACTCTGGAACGCCAACGGAGTCGCGGGGAAGAAGGCTGAGATTGAAAGTTTCTTGGCAAAGCATCGTGTCGATGTAATGCTGCTGGGAGAAACCCACTTGCGCTCCGCAATGAGGTTCTCGTTAGCAGAGTTTATCTGCCATCGTAGTGACCGAGCGGGGGATGTGGGAAGGGTGGGACGGCGGTTCTGGTCCGAAGGGGCCTTGACCACCACGTCGTCTCACTTCCTCCCCTCCAACACATGGAAGCAACGGCTATCCAACTGGTGACCTCGACTGGCCCAGTGCGTCTCATTTCCATCTACTTCCCTCCCTACCACCGGTTCGACCAGGCCACGAGGGCTGACATGGAGGTGCTGCTTCGAGGTACCACGCCTGTTTTAATCGGTGGTGACTTCAACGCTAAGCACCCTTCATGGGGCTCTAGGATTATGTGCGCTCGCGGCGGATTGCTCCGCGACGTCATAGATCTACACGGCCTGGTGGCTGCCGGGCCTCCGACCCTACCCACTTCCCTTTCAATCCCGGCTATCTCCCGGACGTCCTAGACTTCGTTGTCTCCAGAGGGATCAGAAGGCGGTTAGTGTTGAAGTCTCTAGCTGAGCTAGACTCGGATCACAAACCCCGTTCTCGTGAACCTGGGACGCGCGGTGTCCTTCATAGACCCCCCCGAAAAACCCGACCTAAAGCGCACTGACTGGGACAGGTTTACGAATGTGTTGAGAGAGAGGTTGGGACCCACCCCTACCTTTCGAACAGCAGCGGAAATCGATCGCGGTGCGGAGTTCATAACTTCCGCCATCAAGGGGTCGCTCGAAGCTTCGACGCCGAGGCACCGTCCTAAGAGGGCGCCACAGGCTTCTTTGCCCGATTCTATCCTCAGGCACGTCCGGGAGAAAAATCGGCTGAGGAAGGCTTGGCAAATCTCGAGGGACCCGGTAGACAAGGCCAACTGGAGCCGCAAAGTCCATGCGGTTCGGGAGATGGTCCGAGAATACCGGAACAGTGTCTGGGAGGACAAGATTGAGAGCCTGTGCGTGCAGGACAGGTCCTTGTGGCAGATGACGAGGAACTTGATGCGGGTCCCCGCACCAAGGCCGCCTATTGTGAGTCGCAACGGGGTGGCCAACTCCGACCAGGAGAAGGCCGATGCTCTCGCTGAGCACTTAGAGGCGCAATTTGTACCGACTGACAACCCGTCAGACCCGGTGCACGTTGCGCACGTGGCGCAGGTCATCAGCGCGGTCTCGTACAGACCCTTGGATGAACCCGAACCCACGGAGGTGACAGAAATGTCACGGGCGATAGCCGCTCTAAGACAAAACAAGGCCCCCGGATCCGACGGTATCAGTAACGCGGTCCTCAGAAAGCTGCCCTTGGAGGCGATTAACTTCCTTGTGGAGTTATTCAACGCCGTCCTGTTCCTGAGTCACTTCCCCGAGCTCTGGAAGCATGCCAACGTCCTCTGCTTTCATAAACCGGGTAAGGACCCGGCCCTAGCTTCGTCCTACCGACCGATCAGCTTGCTCGACTGTCTGGGCAAGTTGTTCGAGAGACTAATAATGACGAGACTGACCCGACATGTTCGCGAGGGGGGCATCTTGGTGGACGAGCAGTTCGGCTTTCGGGCGGGACACGCTACGTCTCATCAACTTGTCCGGCTCGTGGAACAGGTTACGAGGAACTTCAACATCAACAGGCTGACTGGTGCTGTCTTTCTTGACGTGGCAAAGGCCTTCGACCGTGTTTGGCACGAGGGTCTCCTTTTCAAACTCCTCTCCCTGAACCTGCCCTTCTACCTAGTTAAGGTTGTTCAATCTTATCTTTCCCATCGCACCTTTTCCACTACCTTTGGGAACGCCACCTCCCAAGTCAGAAGCATCCGGGCTGGAGTGCCGCAGGGTTCCATGGTGGGCCCGCTGCTCTTCAGTCTCTATGTGAACGACATTCCAAAATCCCCAGGCACCGAGTTGGCTCTGTATGCGGACGACACGGCTCTAGTAGCGGAGTCGTGGCGAGGGCAGATGGTGGAGAGGCGACTCCAGACGCACCTGACGCAGTTGGAGGGGTGGCTGACAACCTGGAGAACAAGTATTAACGTGGAGAAGAGCACTGCAATGCTCTTCACATGGAAAAGAAAGTACTACAGGCCGGCTCCACACTCCGGCTGTTTCGGAGAACAGATCAGATGGGCGGACAGTGTTAAGTACCTGGGACTTACGCTGGACACAAAACTGACCTGGAGACTACACTGCAACGAAAGACTCAACAAGGCGAGGCAAAGGCTGGGAGTCCTAGGCCCACTGCTTAACAGGCGTAGCGCCCTGTCTACAAGGAACGGTCTGACGCTGTACAAGCAGTTGCTCAGGCCGATCCTCGACTATGCGTGTCCCGCTTGGGTCACCTGGCGGACACGTATATGAGGAGGATGCAGGCGTTCCAGAGCGTATGTCTGAGGATCATTGTGGGCGCACCTTGGTATGTCCGGAATGAGACTCTTCATCGTGACCTGGATATGCCTACCATCAAGGACCACTTCCGGAAACTGGCGCAGTCTTTCTACGCTAGACTTCCCGGTGCCACCAATCCTCTTATCCAGGGGCTTGGGAACTACGTCATCGACCCTGGTGGTGCCATCGACGTCCCAAAGCCTTGCTCGGATAAGCGAGATGTGTCAACAGTGGTTTGGGAGGCTCTCACCCCAGCCCCCCATAGAGTAGTGTCTCCGCACGTAACTCTATAAAACCCTTAGTCGTTTCTCAATTTCTTACCCCCCTTTTTTACCCCCAATATTACTAATATTTTGTAATCTCTGTTTCTTTGTTTCAGAACTTCGCGAAACGCGACAACCCGTTCTTAATTTTTGCAAACCACACGGTGTGACCAATTGGTCGGTACGTGTTGGAACTTGCTCTCGTGCTCCCCTTCTGGAAGCATCGGAGCATGCCTTTTTGTCTGTGTGTCTGTAAGATTGATGTGCCTCACTGTTCAGATCGGCCCTCGTATCTTTCCTCCGCACTTGCACCGGCCGCGCCACCCACCCTCGCTAATGCCTAGACCCCCCGCTCCCCACATTCCATGTTCTCTGAGCCGTCCGTGAAGACTCCACCTCAGTACACAGTGTCAGCGCTCGCTATTAGCCCGCGTGAAGGACACTGTCACTCACGTTTTCCTGCACCAATGGGAAGTCCCTGTTTTCCCCATTGGACAAGGCCAGGCACCAGTGGAGGGTATATAACACGGTGATTTCTGAGTTGTTTTAGTGGTGACCCAACCCTGGTGAATCACATTGCAAAAGAGCATTAATACATTGTCGTCATTTTGGAAAGAGCATTTTCATCGTCACTTCCTATCCTTCCGCAACTATCCCTTACCTCCCATCGCGACTCACGTTGCCGGGACTTTATCCACACCTCCCACCGCGACTCTGTGTTGCCGGTCTCTGTCCTCTCACCCTCCAACCTGATCGTCCCTTCCGATGGTGACCTAACGGGATGGGATACACCCGCCGCGCCCGGCAAGGCCCACCGACAGAAGACCCTAAAGAAGACAGCGTCAACCAAACAATACTCCACCCGTGGACCCATCTTCTACGATCCTGACTGCAACCACCAGACCTCCGAACGCCAACACTCCGCTCCAGCATATCCAAGAGTCCCTGCCCCCGAGTTAGCTAATTCCTCCCTCGACTTCCCCTCGCACCGACCATCCTACCCCACCTACTCCAATTTCCCCTTTTTAGCCCTGAGGGTTACCATTTGCATACCCTAGCCACCCCATCTCCCTTCCTTATCCCCATCCACTGGACCCGGAGATCGACGCCAAGAAACAAACGTCACCCGAGACTGGACTTCGACTAGACAAAACCAGTTACCCCGAAGCCGCATTGAAGGGATAACAAGATAATGTATTTTGCCCATGTAGGAATTGACCCCTCCATCCCGTGAACTATTCTATATCATGTCAGCCAGGAACAAATTGCAGCTCTTTTAATAAATCACATTATGGTTTGAAATATACTATGATTACCGTACTTTGATTATTTGATTACTTTTTTTGCACTATGTCTTACTACCCGTTTATGCTATACGCATATGTACTCCTTGTGCTAATGTGTTAGGGATGAGGGGATGAGTAAGGTTGAAGCTAGAGGAAATGTACCCACATTTGCATAAAGGGAGAGTGGAAAGCCATTAAGTGAAAACTACCCTCAGTACACCTGGCTGAGATCAAACCTCAATCTCCTTGTCATTGGCTATCTAGTCTATTGTGAGAGTGATGCCTTAGACATGCAACCACCTAGACGAGTGTAGTTACAACTAGACACCCACACACATCCACAGTATAGAATTTAATAGGAAATATTATTAAAAGAAAAAATATTTTTTATTTATTATGATCACTAAATAAGTATTTGTAAATCTTCTATCAATCCTGTGTTTGTAATAATCAGAGCCCGGATTTTGATGTCATCTTTTGTGGCAAGTCACAGAATTTTCATTGTACATTAAACTGTTCATAGGTATTCTGGTTGTGGAAATGTTTTTATAGGTTATTCTTTGGTAATTTTTGTCACTTTGGATTTTTAGTCCATATTTCATGGTTTGAATCACTTTTGAGTCATTATTAGGAATATGTCATAATTAAAGCATTTAAGTAAAATAAATATATCTTTAAGACCGGGACTATCGATATCTTAGAAATCTATAACTACTGAAACATACATTTTTTAAAACACAGTTGTTGGAATGAGAAGATAATGGAGTCAAAAATTTGGTATCGTTTTAAACCTGTATGGTTGGAATGAAAACATTCCTGCGATTAAGCTGGAAAGGGTTGCATTGGAGAGGATAGCACTAAATCTGAAGCAGATATTTGTAAATAAATATTAAATTCGCCATAGTGCAAGAGTTTAGTTTGAAAAAAGGGTTTTTATTAAATTTTTTTTGGATCATAGTCCGACCCCGGCTATGATTGAGCTATTTGGTAGGAGTTAGTGCCTACATCGTTTTATTTGGGTAAATTTAATATTTAAAGCTTACTTTAAGTGGGTTTTTTTTTTTTGCTTCTTGGGTCAAACAACCCCAATCACTTTATTTTATTAACATCTGTAAATCAGTCCCCCCATTTTAGGTAATTGGGGGAAAAAAACTAAAAAAAGTTTTTTTTTTCTTTTACCCTACCAAGTATTTAGTTTTTCCCCTTAATTGAATAAAAAAAATATATTTTTAAAAATGATTTGGGGGAAATTATAAAAATGAATATAAGCAATGAATGCAAAATTCAAATGGTACTGAAAACTCTCTTTATTCAAAACATGATTATAAAATTTTACAATTCTAACTGCATCATGCATATGCAAGTTTTTTAAAAACCCAAAATATTTTAAAATTATCTTTGGGGGGAGGGAATAAAAAACAAAAGCATACTTTCATTAGAAACTACCAAGAAACCTGTTGGGCTATACTTATTTAATTACACTAATTGATAGAATTTAAAGGGAGAATTTAGAGCAAATTAAACACATATCATTAAAGGAGAAGAAAAAAACAAAAAATACTACTCTTTTTTTTTCCCTCGACCGTCTTTTCGCTTGGGGGAGCTGGGGGGGGCGTCTTCAGACCCGGGTCGCAATTTCAGCTGCCCCCTTTTTATTGGGGGGGCAGTTTAAGTGTGTTCTTAGGGTCTGAGAGGGGCAGGGGGTGAAGTTGCTAGATGGTACGGAGGAGGAAAGAGGGGGGTTGTAATCGGAGGTGGTTTTGCGGGGAAAAAGGGTTTTTCGGGGGAACGGGGGGGGATGAGCAGAGGGATATGGGAAAGGGGGCGGTGTGGGAGGGCCTTGAAGATACGATATTGTTCTCCCCTCGCCTTGGGGCAGATCCCCCTTTGTTTCGACGGGGGGGAATGGTGGGAGGGGGGGTCGTGAGGAGTGGCAGCCCGAGGTTCTGAGAGAAAAAAAAAAATAAAAAAAGGGGGGGGGGATGGGTAAAGGGATAAAAGGCACCCGGGATGGTTCTGAGCGCGGGGAGTGTTGGGGTTAAAAAAATGAAACCAGATAAAAGGGTGGAACGGGTGATGTTTATTCTTTATTTTTTCTTATTCCCGTACATGTGCAATCTCTACATCAGAGGGGTGGGCCAACCCTCCTCCTGGGTTTATTCAACTTATTTACATGTCTTTTTTTCCTTCGTATGCTTAATCTAAGACTAAGATATGCTATTATTTATATTTTTTCCCTTTTGAATATTTTTTTTTTTCCCTTTTTTTTGTTTAGGGTCTTTAGTTGATCGACCCTTTTGTCCTGGCGCGTCTCTTAAAAGTGTTTGAACTTAGTGGAGGGGCCTTGGGGGAGGACGGGGGCCTGTTTAGGGACCACGGGGGGGGGGGGGGGGAGCTCGGGGAAAAAGGGGTTAAGAGTGACGTGGTCTGGGAAATGGTCACTAGAGCCACAAAAATTTCCCCCTATAAAGTTGCCCCGTTCCGAGACGTAGGTTCACTCGGGGTCACTTCGAACCTTTCTGATAACCGGCACTTTTGTAAACACTTTGTTTCCGATCTAAACTTCCCTTTCTTCGCCGGGGCCTCCCTTAAGTCCAGTTGAACTGACTGGGTGACCCTTTGATCTCGTGTGTTTGGGGGTTTGAGTCTAGTAGGTTTGGGACATTGTTTCCACACTCCCTTTTGGATTTGTGAAGGGGCCCTGTCCAGGGAGCAAAAATCCGGCGTGGACCCTTCTCCCGCGTTGGACAAGGGGGGGTTTTTCCTCAAAAGGGACGCTGGCTCCTATGGGCGGGGGGTTTTTTTGGGTGCTGCCCGCTCCTTAAGTACCGTTCCTGGTATTCCCCTGGTGCAGTCTTGCTTTTGTGTTTGGGACAGTATTTTTGTACCCGTAGTTGCTTTGCTCATCTTCGATAGGTGTTTGCTCTGCCCTAAACCCCCAGCCCTTGGCCGTCTGAGCTTGCCTAAAGAAATTTGTGGGGGCGAACCGGTGGCCCCGTTTTTTTTTTTTCGGGGAAAGGAAAAGGATTTTTTAAGGGCCTTTTCCCCCTGGGGATATCCTTTCCCCTTTAAGACTAGGGGGAACCCCCCTTTAGTTCTTTATTTTCCGTTCACCTGGGTTCTCTCTTGGGTGGTTCGCTGCGGTCGTCCACCTTTTTTTTTTTCCAGGTTGCAGATTTTCTTCCCCCAACGGGCGGAATTCGGACCTTGCTGTAAGAATCTGCGGGGTATCCCCCCCTGGGGGTGATTTCTTGTTCCAAATTTGTTGGATTTAGGGGGTTGGATTTCGAGGGGGAAAAGCTTCCGTCCCCGAGAGAAAATTCGGTATGCAAAAAGGGAAAAGTTCCCTTTTGGTTTATGGGGGGATCCCCCCTGAGGTCTTGCGCCCCCTTTTTTGGGGGAAGTAGGCCTTTGGTTTTCCATGGGGCTTCTCGTTCCCCCGCGCTTTACGTGGGGCTGTTTGGGAAACTCGGAGGGTTTTGGGCTTTGGTTACTTTTCCAGGGTATTGTTAGAATTTTTTTAAGAGTATTCTTTTTCCCCGGGGGCCCACCTCTCGGGGGGTGTGGAATAAATTTCAAATTCCTTCTCTACTTTGGGGGGGCTACGATCTTTTTGTTTTCCTTTTCATAATCTCTGTACATCATGGGGTTTCCATCTCTTGTGTTTTTTTCGTGGCTCTTCTCCTGGTTTTTTTTGATGAGCTCGGGTGTTCGTTCCCCTTTCCCCGGTCGGTGTTGGAGCTTTGAAATTTTTATTTTTGTAGTAGCAGAAAAACGTTTAGTTTAGATTTTCGCCCTTCATTTGTTTAGCCAAGTCAGGCATTTCGCGCCCGTTCTTAATGTGAACGGTTTTTAGTAGATCTGAAAACCTTTTGTTTCCCCATTTTTGGCGAGGCATTCTTGCTCTTGTTGTGGTTGGGGCTTTCCCCGGGGTGATAGTTTTGCACTAGCTAGGAAAAAATCTTTGGTGTCCTTCTACTTTTGTCAAGACCGCACCTATCCTATTCCAGGGCGTTTTTTTTTGAAGACAGAAGGGTATCCGGGGTGGGTGGGTGAGGATTTGAATGTGTTTAAAGGCTTTTTTGTCTGTTCAAGGCTTTTTGTTCTAAAACGCCCCATTTCCCATTTCTGAGTTGCCCCTGATCTGGTGGTGGTAGACAGGTGATATGGGGCTATGTTGGGAAAATGAACTCTCGTAACCGTTGCAGGTCCCGAGGTTTTGTGGAGCTGCCCCCGTGTTTTGGGGGTGGGGTTTTTTGGATCCCTTGGCTTTTCGGGGTTTGGGGCTTTTTCCCTTTGGGGAGATATGTCCCAATTTTTGAGCGTGGTTTTCCGAACTCACATTTTTTCATGGCGCTGTGAGTCGGTATATCTCAGCCATTCCAAGACCCTTTTTATATGTTCTAGATGCTCTTCAAAAGGATTTCGAAATAGTAATATCGTCCATGTACGGAAGCAAAAATTTTCCTGGTTCCTGCTAAGCCCTTTGGCTCATAACTTTTTGGAATGTCCCGGTGCCCCTTTTAACCGAGGGCTGATTTTAAATTTGTGTTTTCCCCATTGGGGTGCTGAACGCCTGAGGTTTGCATTCGGGGTCTAAGGGGAAATTGAAATACCCGATTTGGATTAAGGTACTAAATTTTTTTGGCTGGACCTATTCTTGAAGTAACTGGGGTATGAATTTCGCGGGCAGTTTTTTTTTCTGTTTTGGCATTGGTAGCGTTTAATCTACGCAGAATTAGGATTTTTTTCCTTTTCTCTCGCGTGATTTTGGTGCTTGGTACTGTGAGTCTGGACTCTATGTATTGGTTTGGCATTTCCTCGACCTGGGTTTGGATTATTGTTTTTTTGGAGCGAGTATCTGTGGTGGGCCCTCTGAGGGGGCGGTCATTCTTCAGGCGGATTGATTTTGGGTTGCAATTATTTTGATTTTGGGTTTGAAAAGGTCAAAGGGCCTTTGTGCTGTTTGTGGCTTGGAAGAGGTGGGTTTGTGTTTGGGGGAAAGTGGTGTACTTCTCGGGTTGAAGTGGTTGACCTTCCCTGGTTCTTCGTACCCAATACCTTGTTTCTTTTTTTTTTCCGAATTTACGCATGCGCGCTGGTAATCCACTTTCCCTCTTCCCCCCCCGGAGGCCATTATGCCCCGAAAAATTTTCTTCCACGAGATCGTTGCGACTAGCCTTTTTGACCTTTTCTTGACCCCTATTTCTATATGGAGTGGCGGGGCTCGAATATTTATTTCCCTTTCCCCCCCCTTGGGGCCTTGACCACCCGTTCCGGTGTGAGAGTGAGGGCGGGTCCGATAAAGTTTGTGATGCCCCGGAGTCTAGGATGGATCGAGCTCTTTGAGGGCGTGCAAAATGGGATTCGGGGTTATTTGGGCCGGTGGCCCACTGAAGTATGGCCTGTTGGGCCCGGGAAAAGGTTCGCCTCGTTTTACCCCGGGTTCCGTTTCCGCGCTAGGTTGTGTGGTTTGTGGTTTTTTGTGGTTCGTTCGTGGTTCTTTTGCGAGGAGTAGGGGCACCTCGGTGGAAATGCTGGGGGGGACGAAGTGACATTGAGGAGGGGGTCGGGATTTCGGAGGGGAAGGGGGCCCTTGGCGGCGTGAGGGGAGGTGGGAGTATTTGTTGCATGCCTGAGCTCGCTCTAGTAATTGGTTACGGTAGTGGGGGGGGACGGGTGAAAAATGGCCGTATGGGGGGGTGGAGGAGCTCCTTACGGGGGGTAAAAATTTGCTCGCGGGAGCGGTGGGAAAAAACCCGTTTGTCAGTCTCATCTTTTGAGAATGAAAGGCTGTCTGGGCTTCACCTATAGCTTGCTTGGAGTTTGACTTCAGTGGTGGGGAGTCGAAAGTTTTTGAAGCCTTTTTTGAAGTTTTTCCCAAGTGTTGGGAAAATTAAATTTTTAGTATTTCCACCACGGCGGCGTTTGATTTAATCTTTTCCCTTTATAGCTTTCCCTGCCCCTTGGGGGTGTGTTGCTGTCCTGGAAAATTGCTTGCACTTCCCCCCAGGAATGTGCCCGGGTTTCATGGCCCCCGGGGTGAGAATGGGGAAATAGGTGGAAGGTGGACTGCGTGGATTGGTGGCTGTATGGCGGGGGATTGGCTTTCCTTTCGGGGGGAAATTCTTCAAGTTCGTCGTGTCAGCGGCCGTCTTTTCTTGCAGGGGGGGGCAGATGAATTGGAGCCGGTGGTATCCCTGTCTTTTTTTCTAGTTTAAGCAGAGAAGTGATACCCTCCTCGCACTTATCCTTATCACAGTAGATTGTTCTTTCCCTCTTCCGGGGCGGTGGGAAAACCGCATGAGTTTTGGGTAGTCTTGGGTATTTTTTTTTTTTTTTTTTGGGCCCACCCGGTTTTTTGAACTCGGAAAAAATGGTGATCTTTAGGCTTTGGGTTCTTGATGCTTCAGGGCACTCTTTTCTTTTTGTTCAGGAGAAGTTGCCCCACGTTGGGCGCCATTTGTTCTTTCCCCGATGTCTTTTCTGGCTTCGGGGAGCTGGGAGGGGGGGTCTTCTAGACCCAGGTCGCGAAAATTTCAGCTGCCTTTTTATTTGGGGAGGCATTTTATGTGTGTTTTCTGGGGTTGAAGGGGGAAAAGGGTATAGTTGCTAGATGGGAGGAGGAGGAAGAAGAGGGGTCGTAATCGGGAGGGGGATTTCTGGTTAAAGGTTTCGGGGGAAGGGGGGGGGGGGGGTGAGCAGGGGAATGGGGGGTGTGGTGAGGAGGGCTTTAAGATACGATATTTTTTCCCCTGGCCTTTCGGCAGATACCTCCTTTGCTTCGACGGGACGGGAATGGGTTTGGGGGGGGGGGGGTCATGAGGAGTGGAGCCCAATGGTTTTTGAGCGCACAAAAATTAAAAAAAAAGGGGCGGAGGGTGAAAATGAATGGAGCCGGATGGTTCGTGGTGGGAGGTTTTTAGGGTTTTTAAAAATGAAACCAGATCAATAGGTAGGGGAAGGTGATGTTTATTCTTTATTTTTTTCTTATGTCCTTACATGTGCATCTCTATCATCGAGAGGGGGTGGGCCCAACCCCCCTCCCCCGGTCTTATTCTCTAAATTTTTCTTCATGTCTATTTTCCTTCGTTCTTTAAATTTAAAACTAAAACTACGCATCATTATTAATATTTTTTTCCCCTTAATAGGTTTTTTTCTTTATTGTTTATGGTCTTTGCTTATCGAGCCCTTGTCCCGGCGCGATCTCTTTTGGGGTTTTTGGGAACTTGTGGACGGGGGGCCCTTGGGGAGGACGGTGGCCCCTTTAGCGGCCCCCGCGGGGTGGGGGGGGGGGGGGGGCTCGAGGAAAAAAAGGGGTTAAGGGCGACCCTGGTCTCGGAATGGGACTGGTAGCCACATCTTTTTCTCCAGAAAAGATTCAAAAAATTTTCCCTTTTGCCACCTGCAAACCAAACTATAAAGAGATCTATTCTGGTGTCACCGTGCGAGTAAAAGGGGCACATCAAAATCTTGCCTATTGACAAAAAAATGGTACAAATTTTAATTAATGAGATTTGAGAAAGCGAAGTAAAATAAAAACAGCTGTTTAAAATAATATTTTAAAAGATTTAAATTAAATGAACGAAATATTTCTCATTTCATTTGTTAATCCCTTTAAATTATTAGTAAACCTAAAAGTTTTTTTGAATGGAATAAAAATAAGACATTCCAAAAAAAATTTTTATTTTTTAAGAAGAGGGAAATTTAAAATAAATTTAAAATCTAGGGGGCCCCCTTTTTTGGGCCCTGATGAAGAGTCACTCTTGCAAAAGCTTGACTGCCCTGACAGGGAGATTGGGGGCCCCAAAAACCCTGTTGATGTACAGAGAGTGGTTTTCCTAAAATGGTTTTCCACTCTCCTTTCATTCAAAAAGTATGTCACTTCCTCTAAATTTAAATTATTATCTCTAACACATTGGAAATTAGTAAAAGGAATAACTAGAGGTAAAGAGACAGGGTCTAAGAAAAAACTCGGTGGGCCTGGTCCCCTTTTTCCCTTACAGCGATTCTATGGGCCATTATGTAATAAAATTTTCCCAAAACGTTTCATAACCAAGTTTTGACCAGTGATTTCAAAGTGCCAAACTATTTCACGTTTCTTTAGTACAGGAGACAATTATATCATGGGTTAAAGGGTAAGAGAGTAATAAATAAAAACTTTCTTATGTTTTAAATTTTTATAAAGACACAGATTCAAATTTATGTACTCACTCATATCCCACAAAAAAACATTCATATGACATTAAATTTAAAGATTCCCTCCAAAATAAAAATGCTAATAGGAACCTCATTTGAAATTTATTTTAAAAAATCCCCGCTTTGTATTTTTTTATCTAATATTATTTTAAATTGTATTTTTTTTACATATACATAGTTTAATATTCTTGTTTTGTTTTTCATCTTTTCTCCCATTCCCAATTTCTACAAAGGCATATTATTTTTTTCCCAAAAAAATGTCTAAAATTATTTATCGGCATTGAAATTTAATTATTTCCCACACAAAAACCCTTTAAAAAGTTTACAAAAAATGTATTTTTTAAAATTTTAAAAATAATTTTTATTGTTCACAAAAATGGAAAATTTTGTTTTTGTTTTGTTTTGGGGTTTTAAAATAAAAAAGCCAGAGCCCCAAAACATTTTAAAAATTTTGTTTTCAAGATTAAAATTTATTTCTTTTTTTTTTCCCCCCTTTTTGTGCCAAACCCCAAAAATTATTTTAATTTTCTTAACGTTTTAACATATCATAAATGGAGAGCAAAATTTGGTTTTTGGGAAATGGGAAGGGGTTGATATATTAAAGTGGGATTTTTTCCCAAATTTTTGTGATTTAAATTTGTTTATTTTTTTCCCCAAAATTTGAAATGCTTTGAATTTACTATTCATACAATTTTTTTTTCTATTTTTTGGGTTTTTTATATATTTTTTATTATAAAAAATTTAAAAATTTTTTAAAATATATTTTATTCCTTAGAAATTTAAACCCTTAAATACACTTTTTTTCAAAACAAATTTCTCTGCCCCAGCCCAATAAAAAAAGGGTTTTATTTTTAATGTGCATCTACACACTTTTCTAAAATAAAAACAGAAAACTTTTTAAAACTAAAATAATTTTGGGGTTTATTGAAAAACCCTTAAAAACTGATTTTTTTTTTTTAAGGGTTGAAAAAAATTTCTCAAATCCCCAAAAATTTTTTTTAAAAAATTTTTAAAAACCCATTTAAATTAAAACATAAATTTTTTAATTTTTTAAGTAAATTATTGTGGATAAATTTTAACCTCCATATTGAAATTTTTTGGGGAAAATTTTTATTTTGCTAAAACAATACATCCTTTAAATATTTTTTTCCCCCCCAAACCACGTAAAAAATTTTAAAAAAGAAAGGTTACTTTTTTAAAATTCTATAAAAAATTTCAGTGTTTAAAAAAAACGCTGGGGAAAATTTTTTCCCTTTTTTAAAATTTTTTAACCCCCTATTGAATTTTTTATTTTTTTTGTTAGATTTTTTTTAAAGTTTGAAAAAAATCAAATTGGTTAGTAACACTAGTAGCCTATTTTTTTTGCCCTATGAAATACCCCTAGTTAACTTAGTTACCTTTTTGGTTTAAAATGGGGGGAAAAATTTTTAATTTAAATTTTTTAAAATTTAGTATTTTCCTTTGTTTATAAATACATTTTAAAAACCCTTTGATAACCTTTCCCCCTTTTTTTATTTTTTTGGATCCATTGTTTTTTTTCTATGGCCCCCTGAACTATCCTATCCAAACAAAAGAAAAAAACCCCCACACCCAATCTTTCCCTTGTTTATTTTTTTCCCCCTTCATCTATTGGTCAGAATTTCTATTTACCTAAATTTTAAACCCTTGTTTGTCATTTTTAAGAAAGTGACACACATAGATTTTAGTTTGACGGTAGTAGAAACAGCGTTTAAAATGTTTTTGATTGGGGGGGTGAATTTTACTTTTGAGCGTTTCAACAGATAACAATGGCGGGGAAAAAAGGGGGGGGGATGGGGGGGGAAGCCTTGTCCGTCTGGGAAAGGGGCCTGTATTTTGTGTGATCTTTTTCCCCTTTGTGTTTCCCGTTATTTGAGTACGATTTATTGTGTGTTCACCCCTACATTGTTTTTTTTTATTATTTTTTGGCATTGTTAACTCTTAATAAAAAAAATTTTTCCAGGGTGAAAAAATTTTTGGCCTTTAAAAGAACGATGCACATATATAAAAAAACCTCCCAGAAAGGGGGAATGACAAAGGCCAAAAAATGATTGGCCCTTTTACTATTTTTTTAAAAAATTTATTTTTCAAAGGAAAAAGGGGCTAAAAGGGGAGGCTGATAAAAAGTGGTAGTTACATTATCAAAGAAGAAAAAGAAAGGAAAGGTTTATAAAATATGGGTGGCAAAAAAATTTTCCTTTTGTCGGGTTATCAGCGGGCCCAGGGAACCCGGGAAATTCTGTTAAACCATTCTGTAAGAAAACCCCCTCAAATCCTGAAACAATGGGGTTTAAAGGATTTTTTTTAGTTTTTCTTATGGTTGGGATTCCCCCTTCAAGAAAATGCTAGGGGCCAAATATTTAAGAATTGGGGGGGAGATTTGCTGTTTGTGGACCCCAACCCCAAAGGATTTGGGTTTGTTTGGGCTTTCAAAGTTGTTATAGGGATATAAGGCTCGGGACTTTTTTTTTTAATACTTAGGGGAAGGGTTTATCGTTAAATTTGGTTGAAAAGCCCGAACTTTGGCATTGAAAGGACAGACCTGTAGGGAAAAAAAAGGTTTGGCCCCGGGAGAACTGACGGAAATACTGTGACAACAGCGTTTGCTGGAATACAATGCCCCCAAATTGTTTTTTGGGAAAGGCCCGGGGAAACCACGGGTTTTTTAAAAACATGTAAATAATCTACCAAATCCCCTATTGCCAATCAAAAGCGTTTTTTAAAAAGTCTTGAGATTTTCGGGAGACTTTTGTATGTTTGATGTTTCCCTTTCAGTGCATAAAGGGGGGGAAAATTCCAAAATTTAAAAAAATTTGGGGTTTGCCCCTGCCCCAAAGCACACCCCATTTTGAGGAATGAAAAGGTTTTGGTTTTTAGCCCCCTTTAACTGCACCGGCAAAAAAAAACTTATTGTAAAATTTTAAAAAGGAAAAAGGTATACCAAAACAAATGAAGTTTAAAATGCCCTTTTTTTTTAAAAGAAGTAATTTTAAAAGTGTGGGGGGAACAATAATTTTTCCCGTACATTTTTTGTTTTTAGTAGTTTGAATACGGGCCCCAATTTATCGTTTTTTTAATTTTATAGTTTTGGGTTATAAAAGGTTAGATTTAGGGGGTTTTATTTTCAAAGACCTGCCCGAAAAATGAGGGAAATTCAAATTTCATGTATTTGATTTTTTTTTTATTTTGGAATATAGAAAAATTTTAAAAGCTCCTAAATTAAAAATTTTAAAGCCCAATTTAGCAAAACTTATAAAAAAATTTGTTCCCTCTTTATTAAATGAAATAATTTTTTTAAAAAAACTTTATTACCATTTTTATAATATTTTTAAACCCGGGACTAAAAAAGTTTTTAAATGGATTAAAATTAATGGGGGAAAGTTTGACTTTTCATTTTTTTTTTTTAGAAAAGGAAATTTAAAATAACCAAACATTATAAAAAAATTATATTCAAAAATTTTTTGATTTCTTGCCCAAGTAAATTCTTTTTTATAAATATGTATTTTTTTTTAATATATTTAAAAAATTATTTTTAAAATTGTTATTTTTGGCTCCCCAAAAAATTCTATTTAATTTAATTTAAAAGAAAGAAAATTATAAAACATTTTTTTGGGAAAATTTTTTAAACCCCTATTTTTTAGGCTATCAACAAAAAAAAATTCCACAAAATGTGATTTTGACATTAGCCAGGGCAATTTTCTAAATAATGAAATATATTTATTGTAAAAAACCCTTTAAACATATTTATCTCAAATAATGAAAAAAGTTTTTTGGGCAAAAAAAATTTAAAATTTTAGGGGCCATTCCCCTTTATTTCATAATACAAGTTACTCACAGTTTACTTAGATAAATATTCAATGCTTTTTAAATTTTGTTTCCCTTTTAAAAAGGGACATATTTTATATACAGGAGGGTTTTTAACTTATGTAAAAAAAAAGGGCTGGGGAGCATATTCCTTATAAAAATTTTAGGGGGGAAAATGTGTAAAATTTTTTGCTCTGAAGTTTTAAATTTAGGGGAATTTGAATATTGAAAGTCAATTTTTTCACCCGCCCCCAAGGGCCCTTTTTTTAAATTGGCCACCCGCTAAATTAACCTAAACCCCCTGGTTTTCTTTCTGGGGGGCCCAAATAAAAATTTCCGTACCCTGGGGAAACGCCCCTGCCCTTTCCCCCATGAATTGTCCCCAAAGTAAAACCCGGGGCCCCGAAAACCCCAGGATGTTTAAAAAAGAGTGCGAAGTCCATTTTCCCTGTGAAGAGGGTTGCTTTTGGGAAATGTTGGTGTCCAGAAATTTTAAAAATTGCTGGTAAGACCCCAAAATTTTTGGAAAGGGGGGTTGTTGGGTTTACCAAATTATCCCTTTCATTGAGAAATAAAAGTACAAATTTTTTCCCAGTTATGTTTTTTTAATTCATTTATTAATTTTTTAAAAAAAATTTTGCTGTTTTGTTTTAAGTAATTATTTTAAAGGGGGCTTTTTGCTCCCTTGTAAGGATTTCAGGCCAAAATTTTTTTACTTTTTGTTTTCCCCAGTTTTTTTTAAAGGAAATATGCCCCCAAATTTTGTAAATAATTTTAAAACTAAACCCTGTATGAAATTTTTAAAAAAAAATTTTGCTAAAGACTAATTTTATTTTTTTTAATTTTTTCTAAAGACATATTTATTGTGTGGTGTTTTTGAAAATTTTTTATGGGTCACATTACTTTGTATTTTGTTTAATTAAAATTAAATTGTTTTTGGTAAAAAAGGGTTGAAAATTTAAAATTTCGAAAAAATTTAGCCCAATTCTGGGAGAAAAAAAAAAAACAAATTATAAAAAATTTATTATTTTCTTTTAATTGTTTTTTTATATTCTTAATTTAAAAACCTTTTTTAAAGGAACAAAATTTTTTTGTCATCACAAGAAGCAAACATACCTCGCATAAGATTTTCATGTACAAAAAAACTTTAATTTGAATTAATTGAAACAATTACACATTTTAATGATTTTAATAAAAAAAGCATATGAATTATTTGTTTGATATTTTTTTTTCCAAATGTTTCTTTTTTAGCCCGAAAAATTTTATTTATATGATAATTTTAATAGGAAAAAAAAAAAATAAAAAAAGATTTGGAAAAGTTTATACAAAAAAATTTTTGAATTTGTAATGATGGATGATAAAAGTTTAGAAAGTTAAGCTGTTGTTTGATGGTGTTTATAATAAAAACTAATAAATACCCGCCCATCAATGGCATGCTTTTTATACTAAAAGATGGATTTTTAAAACTCCCCGAATAAAGTTTAAAGGGGGTTTTTTTAGTTTTTTAATCTTGAAATAAAAGGACATTTTTTTTTTTTTCAAATTGGTTTATCTTGACAAAAATATATGAATTCAAATAGCCCCTTTGGGTAGTTTTTAAAATTATAAAACAAATTAAAAACCCAATTTTTTTTTATTCTTAAATAAATTTTGATTAAATTTTTTAAATTTCCAAAAATAAAAATTTTTCTTTTAAATTTTAAATTTTTAAACTTCCCTTTTTTTGACTAAAATGTTCACAATAAATTTTTTCCAATTTTATACATATCTTTTTGATAAGTTTTAAATAGCACCAAATTTGGTTAAATTTCCCCAAAAATAGGTTTGATGGTATGGGGACAAGAAATTAATTTGTCTTTGTGTTTTAAGGTTGTTTTTTAAAACCCAAGAAAAAAAATTAAATTTGTTTTAAAAAAATTTAAATTTTTAAAATTTTCGGTTTTAACAATGAAAAATGTAGAAAATTTATCCCCCAATTTGGCTTAGTAACAATTTTAAGAAGGAAAAATTTTTTTTAACATTAACATTTTTTTAAATTTAAAAGTGATAATAAAAACGGGGTGTTTTTAAGATAAAATAATAAATCCTTTTTATTAAAAATTGTTTTTTTTTTACCGTCTAATGTTAATATTAATAAACAATATTAATAATTAAAAACATCAACAAAAATTTTTAATAAAATTGGGTAAACTTAGAAAAGATTGACTTGATAAAGCCCAAAATGAAGCAAATTAAAACCCTTTTAATCAAAAAGCTATAAAGTTCTAATGGGAAAAATTTGGTTTTTTTACTTTGAAGTATAAATAAAACAAAACCCCAATTTAAATTTTATTTTTTGGGTTTTAAAAAATTCTTATACCAAAACAGGGCATTTTTATTTCATAAGAAAATATTTTAAACAAAATGTCAAAATAAAATGAGAATCAAGGGAAAAAAATAAATGTTTAATTATTAACTTTTGGGTTTGGGTGGGAAATTTGGGAATATGAAAAATATCCCTTTAAAAATTTTAAACCTTTTTCAATTAAATTTAAAATTGCAATTTTAAAAAGCTATTTACGGTTTCTTATTTTACCCCACCCCCCGCCCAAAATTTGGTGTGGATGTATAATTAATTAATGATTTGATAGGTAATGGAAAATTTTTATATTATTAATTTAAAAAAATATTTTTTACAAAAATTCTGTAAACTAAAATTAGGTTTTCGTATGTGTTATTGAAGCTTAGAATCAAAAAAATTAAGGGTTTTGATTAAATTTAAAAACCCTTTACATTTGAAAAAAAAAATTTGAAAAATCAAGAAATTTACATTCACCGTAAAATTTTTTTGGGAAGTTATTATTTTAAAGTCTTTTTTTTATGGGATATTTATTTATATTTCCCCTTTTTAAATTGGGGTTTACCAAAATTTGTTAATAAAATTCTAAAAGGGATTTACATTTTTATGAAACTAAATTTTTATAAAGATTTTTTTATTTTTTTGGGAATTTTTTATTGTTTTGTTTTTATGTTTTGTGTTAATTTCATTTTATAATGATTTTTTAAAAAGGTTTTTTTGAGTTTTATTTATTAAAACCTCTTTTAATTTTTAAAATTTTATCTTAGATAATATCTTTAGTATCATTTTTCAAGTTTTATAACAGTGTCTGCTTAATTCTATTTGAAAAATAGCTCAACACTTTTTCCAGATACAATATCAGATGGAAATTTTAATGTGTGGTCATTTCTGAAAGGAGGTAAATTAATATTGTATGGTGACTGTTGAAATTTAACATTTTACTGCCCTTACAGATTACAGGGTATTTGAATTTTTTTTTAACATAGACAAATACACTTTTATTGAGAGTTGATATAGCTAAATTAAAAATATTATGTAGTTTTATAAATTTATAAAAATATTGAATAACCACTACATTTATTTTGCCAATTTCTTTAAAAGATTTTTAAATACTATGCAATCTAGTGATTTATTTGTCTGTATTAAGAAAATTAAATTATTCAAACTCTCTTTAATGAAAAAATATTTCATATGTGTTAATATAAGCTAAAGATAAAATCGAGGACACATTTTATTTAGTGATTATTTTAGTGCAAACCTTTTGAGAAAGCCCTAACCTACCTGTATATCTATATTTCAACTACCTGTAATTTTCTAATGTTTAGTGTAATGCATATTATTACATTAATATTGGTAAACCTAATTATTCTGTATGATTAATCTCCTGCAAATTAAAACTTTTTAGACTGTGTTGAACGGTAAACAGTTACACACACAAGTAGTTTTACTATTTATTATTACTATTGACTACAAAATTGTGATGAATGGATGTACATTCAACATGGCAGACAATTAACAAGTAAAAACTTAAAACATGTTCTAAAAAACATTGAAGGAATTGTATTAGTTATATTTTACAGTAATAATTATGAACACATAATTATAGTTTATAACATATATTCGAAAATCCTTGTTAGAAACAATGCAAATATTATGTAAAGATTTTATTTTTTTCCCTTAGACAGTCAAAAGTGAAATATAGATATTAGTATAGGTATTTTTTAATATCCTCAAATACAAATATGTTTCCAAAGAATAAAAAGATGCTTTTTAAAAACAATCTTTTTAAAATTAATACACACTTCTACTTTGGTGAGATCTCCTAACACAAGTTTTGGATTATTATTGAAGCACGAATTTGTAAAAACTTTGACACCATAATGTTCTTCAAATGTTTTAAAGGGCCTACACATTTTGGAAATTAATTTACTTTAAATTTATTATGAATAGTTAAAAAAATGTTTAAAAAATATAATTTGCAATACTACCATTATATTCCCGTTGAATAACTAATCTTTTATATAATAATTATTACAACTTAAAGGGAATGATGTGTTATCAAAACAATAATGGTTACCCTTTCTTCTTTGGAATATATATTTAAATCTAATCTTTTTTTAGTATATGATGTTTAAAAAATAACAACTCCACTGAATATGTGTAGAATGATAAAATTAGTGATAAGGTTGTAAACATTTTATTTGATAGTGGTAATTACATTAAGAATAAAACAAATTAATGAAAGTTAATTTGTTCTGTGTTCTATAATAAATGTCAACATATTTTAACATAACTATAATGTTCTTTCTTCAAATATAAAAATTAATTCATTTTAAAATAAATAATCTGGATGGCCATCATTTTAAAACAATACTTGAAATATATTTAAAAAAATAAGTCTGTTCCTTACAAATTATTTTTTTGAATGTGATTACTTGATATTAATATATTATACAGTTTGTTTCCATGAGATCTGACATCTAAATTTGTAAATTTTTGCCTAATAAATGAAAACATGGCATTTGGATTAAAGAAAAAAAACACATTTAAAATCTCATAATCAATTATTTTTTATATATAAGTACGTTAAACATAAATAACATTTTTATTTTTTTTAGCAAATATTTTTACAGATATCAAAATTAATTAAAATATTTGTTTCGAAATAAAATACTGTTCTGTCAGATTTACAATTTGCCAAATCTAAAAATATGGGTTTATAAATTTCCTTTTAATTTAATAAACAAATCGCTTAATAAACAGAGCTTAATTAACCCTATGATGTGTAGTAATTTAACCTTATTATTATTTACTCATTAAAATATTTATAGCACAATATCTTGAAAATTTGCCCTTAAACACAGGGGCCCTCTTTGAACCTTTTATGCCCCTCAAAATCCTAAATATTTTTCTACACTCTCTTACAAAATCAGCCCTATTTTGGGCATTGTATAAACAGCTCAGACTCTTAGATTTAATGAATTTAATTTTTTTATCATAAAAGAAAAACTCTTACAAAACAAACAGCCCTTTAGTTAATAACTTTTAGTTTGTTTTCCCTATTAAAAAAAAAACTTTATAATATTTTGTATCCAATAGTTTAAAGAAAATTGATTTTTTTTTTCACAATTTAGTTTGAATGTATTATTCTAAATTTGGTCAATTTTTAAAAACATTCTAATGTGTGTAGTCATAATAATATTTAATGTTATGTGACCTGGCGGTCTAGGGGTAAGGTGTCGGATTCTGTGCTGGGGTCCCGGGGGTTTAATCCTCGGTCTGGCACAAATTTATCTTATTACCAAATCCTTCCCTTTCACCTCTGACAAAACATATTGTGAATGTGGGGAATACCAGGCCTCCACCGTGGTTCGGACTCACGTTAAACTGTAGGTCCTCCATTTCTTCTCACAATCCCCCTACCATTACACATTAGCATAAGTGTGTAAAACCAAACGGGTAGTAAGAGCAGTGATAATAAAAATAATAAAAATAATAATAATAAAAATAATAATAATAATTTTTTAAATTTCCCACTTTCACTAAGAAATTACCACAAATTAAGATCTGAATTTTTACTTGGACTGTGTTTGTTTCTTTACGCTTAGTGATTGAATCAAACACTCAGATTGGAAATATTTTATTTTTGAGTGCATGCCACTTAAATATTGCTATTTATAATGCCCCAGTATTAATATCATATTTTTTTTAACAAAATTAAAACATTTTCTAATTCACCAAATTTAGTATTATTATGCTATATGATATTTTAATTGTAATTGTGAAACAAAAGAGTGTTGTTTAGGCTGGCGTATATATTTATGTATTTTTGCCTTAATATAGTTTTTTAAGTATGGTATTTCCCCTTCAGCTTTGCTTTAGATTTTGCTTTGTATCATAATGCATGTTCATTGGCTGTAGGCAAAATAAAATTTATTAGTGGACGTTTGGGAATACTTCAAATATAACTCAGCTTAATTTGACAAGGCCTATTCATCACTATTGTCTTAAACTTATTAAGAATTAACTTTACTAAATAATATGAAACTTTGAAAGGTGTTGAAACTTAATTTTATTAATTTAAATATCTGATTATTATGAACAATAATGAAAATAAATAGGTTATTTAGACACATGTGTTAATAATCTTCATTTTGTTTAGTATCATTTATCATAAATTTTCACCCCAGTGTAAATTATTTTTTAATTTTAATTACGATTTAAATGTCTTCAATCAATATCTTTATCAAACATATTTTTTGTCTTTGACTAATTTAAGTGTAATAAGTTTAATAAGGATTTATTATAATTATATTGAAAACTTAATTGTTGTTGATGTAACAAACGTCACCATAATTTCAGCAACCATTATTGTTGGGAATATTGGTAATCTTACTTTAATTATTAAAATAAATAAATAAGTTTAGTCAAGAAAATATCTCTATTTTAAAAATTATAACTATTTTTATCAAATAAATTTAATACCACTCCCCAAAGTTTAAATGTCAGCCCCGCAGGAAACATACTGGTTTAAAGCATCATAATATACTAAATAAATTTTTACCTTGTATTACAAACATTTCCACAAAACAATGTTAGCATTCTGTGTTACTTTAAAATTTTATTACAGTAAATAATGGATGCAAGCTGCTGTAATATTATCCTTATTTTAAATTAAAGCAAATACAGTAATAAATTAAAATGTTTTTGTTATGTAGTTTTCTCTATCATAATTTGAGTACTTCTCACATTTTTAGTGCTGAAAATTTCATGAAGCAATTTTTGGGAAACATAATTATTAATAAGTTCTAAAATTTAAATAAATTAAAAAATTTGGTCATGTATACTAGTTTAAAATATATTAATATTAGTGTTTAAAACGAGTTCAAGCATATTTATATAAATAATAATAATAATATAGTTTCTTTAGAGGACTATTTATTCCTATTTGTAATACTTGAGTTGCAAATAAATGTTGTTTTGCTATTAATATTTTTTCAGCATATGTTTTTTTAGACTTTTAATGATAGTTTTTATTAATATGCTTAAAGTAAATAAATATTAGTAAACACAACATTAAATTAATATTGGAATTACAATTTATAGTGTATCTTATGGACAGTGAATATGAAATAATTTAGCATAACTATTGACCTTTATTCAGGTTAACCCACAAAAATTCTTCGATAATATTTTAGGCTATTACTAAATCAATTTATCAAGAGCTTGTGCTTGATTTAAAGTTAATGTTATGAATGAAAAATAAATCCAAGGTAAACATCAATGTTAATGAAAGTGTTAAAATAATAAACTATAAAATTTTTGAATGAAACCCTGTATTTTTATACTGAATATTTATATGTAAGATTATGTTTTACCATTACATACACCGGCATTTAAGATTTTTGTGATAAATTGTAGGCCACAAATTGGATTGTGTCTTTATGACCCCAAACATGTGTATTGTTACATAACAAGAAATCCCAATCTATGTATATCAACAGGAGATATAAGAAGATTTTTGTCAGAACACCAATTTAGTTTGATCCCATTTAATGCACAGTAAAAAAATTAAATAAATTGATTCTGTTCTATATAGAAAATAATTTAAATTAATGTATTTGTTAACTCACAGAAATAATATTAGTTATTAGAAACAAGGATGAGCACTATTGGACACTTTTTAAAAAATGTACAAATGTGTACATATATTTATGTAAGTACGGTATACAATTATATTTGCATTAAAAAGCTAGAGTAGTTGTACTCTATAAATGCATTTGGGCTATTGAGAAATGTTTGACAATTTGTTATTTTTTTTTAATAATATTTTATGTGAATACCTTTAAGTTATCCGGTAAATATTCTTTTTTTTCCTTCGATATTTTAAATTCAACGTCGCCAAATGCAAGATTATTTAGCATAGAATGCCCTAAATCACACCTTGTCTATTCAAAGGGTATACAACCATTTCATATAAAAAATGAAGTTTTTATTTCCGGGAATAATCTCTCTGGTATGAGTTATGTACATACGAGTGAAATCTTGCATGCATTGGGTATTGTATGTTTTTTGTAAATTATTATATTTGTATAATATGTATGTTTTTCTATTACTTTTATGGTAGAGTAATATTTAGACGTACATACATAAAGTTAGTGAATCATTATGACTTACATGGTATTTTTTTTTAAAGGGAAACACATTTTTGCAAAAAAATGTTTCCTTAATTTATTTTGTTTTTTGAAGTTTGATTACATGTAATGGTGTCTGTACACATCACATGTTTTGGGTATTGTAAATGTTGTGCTGTTTAAAACACATTTTTTGGTTTGTTATGGACCAATAATTTAGAGTATATGCACTCTATATCATATATTTGTGGCTATTTTATGTATGAAAAGGAGCATGTGATTGTTAATGAATACACAAAAGTGTTGTATTGTTGTGTATTTTGGGCTATTGAAAGGAAATAATTGCATAAAAATTCTTATTTTCTGTGGATATGATTGTGAAAGTTGGTACATTAGAGTAATCGATAATGTACTTGGGCTATTGCTAAAAAAAAACAACGTGTTGTTTTTTAACCTTCATCAGATAGTTTGAAATTATGGAACATTTGAGTGTCTGACTCAAATGTGTTAGTTCTATTGTAAATTATTTTATGGCAAGTGTTGTAAATGCAATACTTTAACATGAGTGTGTCTCAGAATGTATATGTGTTTTCTGCAACCTATTATTATTTGTGTTTTTAAAATTAACTTAAACAATATCAATATTTGCCGGTGGTGGTTCCCAAATAGTGAGATATTTTTAAATAATTCTATGTAAAATAAAAACTATATTTTTTAAATAAAAGATGATTTTGAATATTTAGAAAAAGTCCCCAAAAATTATTTTAATAACCAAACACATTTTTTAATATATATTAGTCCCGGTACTGTATTGTAATATATATTTATAGTTAAGCAAATATCTCACATATATGAGCTATTTTTATTTAAATATAATTACTATGATACATTTCAAACGCATTTCTAAAAAACATGACACATTCAAGTTTTATTTCATTGGTATAAACAAAGTATTGTGAGTGTGCTTTTTTTTATTAATTTGAATCAAATATGCTAGATAATTTGGTTGTTATTTAATATAACTTCTGGTTTTCTCCTGCATAAATTTTTTGAGAATAACCCTCAAACAAGAATAACGGTTTTACATTAAAAATGTATTTGAAAAGATTATTTCTCTTTGGGTTAATTCATACAACCAGTTTTTAAATGATTTTTACAAAATAATATATATTTTATAAGCTCATTTTGGTTGAAAATCTACAATAAAAATGAATATTAAAATGCCAAAATGTAATATTTATTCAGTGCTAATGATTTGATTATTTATTTCTGATTGACATTTAAATTTTTTTAAATTCTTTATAACTTGGTAAATAACTTTTCATGAGAATCTATATCTTAAGTATTATTCTTGAAAAATGCTTTTGGCTGCAAAGAGCAATAATTATATTTGGTTTTTTCAACATGATTTTGTGCTTTAATCAACTAAATATTAATGAAAACCATGAATTGATGCATATGAAATATTATCAAAGCTTTCTGTATGTACACCTCGTGGTTTGTAAATGGAACTTCATTGTTATGAAGTTAGCCATAACTCAGTTTTATCACTTTTGATACAATTAAATGTTTTAGTACAATATGTTTTTATTTATTAAGTAAGATAACAATAAACATTATGTAAACTATGGACACATATTTTTCTTGACTTCAAGTTTGAAGTTGTATGGAAAAAAAATAATTAATTACAAACTGAAAACTTGGAACTATTGTTGATATTGGGGTTACTTTTTGTACAGTGAGGGTAAAGGGAATATTGTGCAGTAAATTGGCTCAACTGAGTTGTACAGGTGCCAATTATAAACAGTTCATATAGTAACAATTGCTTAGATTATGAGGAGCTTCTTACATACCTAATTTTATTTAGTTGTAATACTATAACTGGAATTATTTTTCAAGTTTAAGAAGAACTATACAAAGAGCTTTAATAGTATAATACTATAAAATATTGTGATAATATGCTGTGTTTACAATGTTTTTGAGAATTTTTTTTATTGATTGAAACATCATTGATTTTGTTATGAAATAATAAAACCCAAAATAAATTTAACAATCCAAATGTAACGTTTTTTTATATGTCTATGTAAAATTTTTTCCTTACCCTACCATGATTGGTATCTACTGATTGAATAGTCCAGTTAAAGTATGACTACTCTCAAAGGGAGGAAACAAATAGTTGACAAATTCATGCCCTCAATCACACATTCGTGAAATCAAATAAACATTATTTAATATTTAGAATAAAACATAACTTAATAAAAATGTTCAAAACAATGTTATCATAATGTGATAATGATAATAATAATAATAATAATAATTATAATAATCATAATAGGAAAAAACTTGTACTTTTAGTTTTATATAACATATCTTTTTATCTTATATATATATTTACGATTTCTATGTAACATATTGTAATTAATGCAATTTGAACAATAACTCTCTTTTCACTTATAGGACTTATAAAGAAATATTTGTAGTAATTAATTTGCTTTTTAGGCTAATATCAATGCTGTTAATGATTATTATAAACTGTGGAAGATAAAAAAAAAAATCCAGAAAAATTACAATTTGCTGAATAAGTATAAGATATTAAATTATATTGCAATTATTTAGAAAATATTCAAAAAATCTGGAAATAATTTAAAATAAAAAATTTTTTATTTTTTAGAAAAATCTATTTAAAAAAAATTTCCTAATCACACCCAAAAAATATTATTTCGTAAATGTAACCAACAAATTAAATGGTTTTGTTTTTTTTATGCAACCTTTTTGGTTGTATATAGTTGGGTTTTTAAAAAAGCCTAAAAGTTTAGAACTGAACAATTTTTTTTCCATTAGTTTTTTATTTGTAACATTCTGACCTTCCCAAACAAATTTATTTTTATTTTGAAATTAAAAAAAAAATTTCTTTTGTTGTTTTAAAATTTATTTAATTTATTTAGGAGCTTTTGAAAAATCGAAGTTAAAATAATTTTGTTCATAGCGTTTTCTTTTACCCTTTCACCTTGCATACAATTTTTACACCATAAAAATAATATATACACTAGACCTCCAAATTTATTTGGATAGAATAAAAACACAATTTATGTCTTTTTTATTTTATGGCTAGTTGTTCTTCATGGGGTTTTGTTTTAATTGAAGCATATAAAAAAGAACCGCTTTTGATTCAAAAATTTTTCCCCCTTTTTTTTTATTCAAAAATAATTTTTAAAAATAAAATAAGTTAAATTGAAAAGGGTTTTTTAAAATTCTTCAAAACCTTGTCTATGAAATAGCATACTTTAGAAAAAAAATTACCAATTTTAAAAAGGTTTTCCCTACATTTTTCTAAAAAAAACCTTTTTTTATCTATAATTTATTGTTTTAATATTATATATAATGTGTATAAATTCACATGAAATATTTCTTCTAAAAATTTAAAATACACATTTTTTTTTGCATTCAGGAAACTTTGCTTGCATATAAATTAATATCAGTAGTTATTTTTTTTCATTTAATTATCTAATAATAAAAATAATAGACTTCATGGGTTATTTTTTTGTTGATTTTGAGATTTTCCCTGGGATGAGATAGGTTGAATCCTAAACCCTTGGATCCCCACGTGTAATCTTAGTGTTGCTTTATTTTGTTCCTGTAGTTTTTTAAAAAGCTTCACTCAGATCTGGAGACACTTGTTTATGTGTGCATAGGGGTTTTTCTTTCCCCTCCACCTACCCTATTATGTCCACCGCTGTACCCTTTATGATGCCCAATGATGGGTTGCATCCCCTCCCCCATCCAGGCGGCCCTTTATTACTTGACGCAGCACTAGCGTTGACTAACAGCAAGTCGAAGTGCTGTTTTGCCTGTGACCAAAGAAGGGTTCTGTTGATGTTTCAAAAGGCTGCTGTTGGGTGACTGCTGTGATTATGATGGCTTGATGATTTCCCATGAGATGGCTTCCATTAATCCAACCTCATGGCAGAATCAAAAACCAAGAAGACCGCATGGCGCATCCATAGATCTATAAAAATTTCCATAAAAAGCTGCTTCATTGCCCATTCTTTGCAGTTTTGCGCTTGTGCGGGAAATACACTTCCTCTGCAGGGGTTTTGGAGGTGTGGTAGATGACCTAAACCTCCATTACCCCCTTTATTTCCTTTATGACCACCTGGAGATGTATCCCCCAAGCGTGGCACCCATCTCATTGCTGCAGCGAGATTAAACAGCCAGCCGGCTGCCGCTGCGGTGTGTATAAACCCCAAAGAGGCCCGGGCCCAGGACTACCCAGGCCTTGAACTCCCCTAACTCTGTCCTACTATGCTGCCTAGTCCCTAGGCTGGATTGTGTACCCCTCGCACCATTTGTTGGTGAATGCATTGTTCCCAGCTACACGAGATTCAAAAGTTCACCCGTTATTTTTATTTTTGTTGTTGTTCTGAGGCCACAGGTTCTGAACCTGTGGGGAAAAAGCCGCCCCCCACCAGAAGAGTGTTGAGTGAGAGAGGGACTGGCGCACTTTGAAGTGGACCTCCACCACCCAAAACCCGCAAGGCTCCCGCCGATGAAGCGGTCGGCAGCAGCAAGAAGAGATTCCCTTTTCGGCGCCCGTGCTGCCGACTCAAAACTATTGAGCAAAAAACTGGTGCTTGGGATCCAAGCATATGCCCCCATTGACTGAGCGCCCTGAAATTAAACTTTGACTTTTTTTTCCCCGTGTGTCCCAATTTTAAGGAAGGAAAATGCATCGAAATAATCAAGTTATATAATCAAGTTAAATTTATTTATCTTGTTTCTAGAACTTTAACAATTGTATTAAAATTAAAATATTATAGAAATTTAGTATTTTTATAAAATGTAGAAGAAAAAAAAGTTGTTAAATATTTCTTTTCACTTTCTTGGTCTTTTCTACTCACTCTAGTATGGCATTAGGTACTCAAAAGTTAATCCAACTCAAAAAAAGTACGCCCCTATCCCTTTTTATCCGTTATTCATTACACTCTTATTTTCCCCAAAAGTCTATCGGGGGTCTTCCCAGTGGTCTTTTCCTTTGGGGTTTTGCCATTCAATCCTTGACGTGTTCTAGGTATTCAATTCGCATGCTTTACCTTCCACCGTAACCGCGAGTTTTTTTACCCCAAACAATTTTGATGGAGTAAAGGTATACAGCTACCCATTTTCCTCCATTTTTGGCCAATATCTTTCTAGCCCCTTTTTTTGAAAACTATCAATTTATTTTTGTCTTTTTAAGGAACGAGGACTTTCCCACCCTTGGAAAAAAGGGGGAAAAATTATGGCTTTGTTTATTCGGGGTTTACATTTCTTGCAGCAGGCGAATCCCAAAAAAACCGAGTAAATAAAAGCATTTCCCGACTTATTTTTTTCCCTAATTTCCAATTAATTTTTGTTATCGCTAGCTAAAATTTTCCTAATTATTTGAATTCATTAACCCTTTTGAATGAAAATATGTTGTTTGCGTAATATCAAAATTTTGCCCCTCAGTTTAGTTTCTGTTTTCCATAAAATTAGTATTTTCGCGGTACTTCTTAACCCTTTTTTACTTACCAGCCTTTTAATAAAATTTCTGATTTGTTGCAACACCCCCTCCTTACTATTACCTAACAAAGCTAAATCATCTTCGTCCTTAATACCGTTGTACTGTTTAATGTAAACCCTTTCCCTACTCTTTGCAGTCCCCTATAGATTTTCTTAGGCAAAAGTAAAGAGAAATTTGGGTAAAGTGCATTTTCCTTTTTTTAAATCCATATGTTTTTCGAAAGATTGTTTTGTGGATCCAACCCGTGCCGTGCCACGCGTTTTTTTCCGGATACCTCAATAAGCGTGCCCATTTTTTTGGGTTTTAAACTTAACTAAAATGTATGAAATTTTTTCCTTTTAACTGAATTTAGGCATTAAAAAGTTTATGTATAATTGATGTCCCGCTTCCTTGGTCATAGTGGAAAAAATTCAATTGTATGCAGTTGTTTTTGTCAATACGGGGTGCTTGAGAGGCTTTTTTATGTTTAGACTTAAAAAGGATTTTTTAAAAGTGTGACTGTTACCCAAGTTATTATTACTTGAATGTACAAAATTTGGAGCCCTTAAATTTCTTCGCATACCCAAAAATATTAAAATAAGATCCACATAAAATATTTAGTTATACATTTTTTGCTTTTTCTTGATCAGTTTCAACACCCCAGCAAACTATTACAAACCTCAAATAGGGTGCAAAAAATATGAAGAAAAAAACCCATACAAATCATTCCCGTGGTCTCATGAGGTGAACTACGAGACAAGGAGATGACTTTTTATCTTTAAATTAATTTGCGTTAAGAGATTTAGATAAAATATATTTTAATAGCTTTATTAATATATTATTTTTAATTTGAGCTATAAGTTTTTTTTTTAAGAAATGATTTTCACTAAGCGTTGGGGTTTAAACGCTTCGGAATTGTATTTTAAAAGGGGCAAGTATTACATACACTTTGGGAAATGTTGTTCTTTTTTTAGAGATTTTTGTTTTTAGTTTTTATTTACTGGCCCCCTTAAAGTTTTTCCAGTACATTTGACATTATTGGGCAGAAATTTTTAAGTTAATATATAATTGATGTGTTTGTGTGAGATTTAAAAATGGTTTGCCCCTGAAATTTAAGGAGCTGCTGGACAAAGGAGTGAAAATGTTCTCGCAAGTAAAGTAAAAAACCATTTAAATAAAATAAGATCATTTATTTATTTGAGGTCATGGTACTAAAACACCCCTTAAAATTTTAGGTAAAAAAATGTTGTCGTGTTCACTAATTTTAGAAGGTTTTTTTTTGCAGACATAGCTATTAAATTTTTTTTAGTGTTCAAAAAAGTAATTCAGTTATTTTAATCTTGAATTAGCCCAAAATAATATGCTGAAATATAATTATTTCCTGTGATAACCTCCTGGCCAATATTTAACCTATGTGGTAAAAATCTTTTGCAAATTTTAAAATTTATGGGTGTGTATGGTTCAAAAAAATTGATTCCATAAATTTCATTTCTAAGCGATAAATTCGTAAAACCTCTCTTGCGAAGTATTTCACCCTTTTGGTTTTTTTGCCTTTGTGTTGGTGAGATTTTTTTGGGGGAGCATCTGCTATTGCCTTGAAACTTTTTCCAGGCTTTAAAAATTTTCTCCGTTTCCTTGTCGCCCCGGGGCCAGGGTTGGGAAAGGGATGGAAAAATATATACTAGGGTTTTTAAAATCTATCTGCGTGTACTAAAATTGGGATGGTTTTAAATTCCCTCGTTTCACTTGGTTCCTTATCTCTATTGTGTTCAACGGAAGATGGAAAGGGATTTTTTTTGGAAAATGGAGGAGGAATAATCCCCGGAAAGCCTATGGGGCCCCCTAAAAATAATAAATATATGTTTGGCCCAAAAGGGAAAAGTCAAGAGATATTGGATGACCCAAAAAAAGTTGGTCACAAGGGTTGCAAAAGTGTTCTTGGAGAAACCCCAAATTAGGGCAACGACTGTTTCCCCCTCGGAACAGTCCCCCAGTCAGATTTTTTTTAAACAAAAAAACACAAATGAAAATACTGCATTGTCCCCACGGGAAATTATTGCATTATATCCTCAAAGTTTGCAATTATTCACTCGGAATGGTTTTTTAATCGTGGCGTTGCATTGCCTTTGTTTTAAACATGTAATTATTTAATTTTAATTCAATATTTGAAAAAATATTACCTGGAGTCTTTTTAAATTTTTAATTTTAATGTTGTTCGAAAACAAAAATTCTCAATTCCCCCCCATGAAATGTAGTAACACGCGAAAGACGTGCACTATTTTATTGTATGGTAGTTGAAAGTCTTATTTTCCGGTTTTCATCAAATAGTTCTTGCTGTGTGTTATTATTTGTGACGCATGATTTGGAGGGGGAGAGGGGAATGAAAAGCAAAAAGGTTTAATCATTAAAAACCCCAAGTCTAGGAAGGTGACGACTAAAATTTAAAGTAAAATTAAAATACCATTGAAAACCCCCCGCCCCCCTTTTTTAAAAAAACAAAGCAAAAAAAAATAAAAGTTTAAGGGCGTGAAAATAGGTGTGAGGAGGTTTGGTAGGTGGGGAAAATATCGAAAGCATAAGTTACCGACGCCGTGCCTAACATATTTTGTGGGTTTGTTGCAACAGGGTGCTGTTTTTATGTGTTATAGTGAAAGCTGCAAACGAAATTTTATGTTTTTGTTATATGTGACACAAAAACGAGAGGAATGAGTGGGTGGGGTTTATTAAAAGTGTTAAGCCCGTTTTTTCTAGATAAAAAAAACATCTTTTGTCGGAAAAATTTTTAAAGAACGCTTCGAAATAATGAGTTTAAGATTACCCTGAGTATTATTATTATTTGCACAAGTTTACTCCCCTTCGGGTTTACGCTTTAAGTACCCTACGCAAGTTTAGGAATTGGGAAGGTTGAATTAGAGGAAGTGAACCCGAATTTGCGTGGAGGGAGAGGGGAAATCATTCTGAAAAACCACCCCCGTTCCCCCGACTGAATCCGAACCTCAATCCCCCCTCCCGCAGTCGAGCTAAACAAAGCGCGTTACCCAACTACGCCCCCGAGGGGGTTTTCCCGGGTTTTAAAATTAAGCACATTAATAACTTGATTGCACAATATGTAATATCACACTTATATTATACATAATTGACAAAAAGGGCAACAAGTACATTATTTTTTTTTGAACCGTCACATAAAGAAGCTTTCAAAATGTTTTTTATAAAATTCCTATTGAACCCATTCTTTTTTCTAATTATTATATGTATATTTTTGTATGATTCACATTAAATATAAATTTTAATTTTTTTTCCCTATATTTAATTAAAAAATCGTCGATTTAGGGGGGGGCGGAACTGGGAGGGGAAAACACAGGGGAATTTTACCCCCTTAGTAATAGAAAGGGGGGAAAAATTTAGTCCCCCCTTTTTCCCCCCGCACCGATCGTCTTCGACTCGTAAAAAGTTTGGTGGCCTATATGAAAACCCTGGAAAAGAAGGACGACCAAAGCTACAAATATCATAAAAAAAAACCTCCAAATAGTTCTTGAAGATTAAACAAAAAAAAAATCGCGGGGGAAACCCCCGGTCCCCTTTTTTAAAGCTTGGGGGGCCAAGCCACCAAATATCCTTCCTACCCTTCCAAAAAATTTTTTGGTCCGAGTCGTTACTGTCCCAATAATACTTTCTCATACAGACAGCACAAATGCCCACAAAATTCTGCATTGTATAACCGGAAGGGTCACCTTCGACATATATAAAAAACAACCCTGATAAAAATCATGCATTCGTTCAAAATGGTAAACAAGAAGTTTTAAAATTTTTATTTAAAAAGGACAAAAGGTGTGTCAAAATTGTCCCCACTTCACCTAAGTTGTAGAGGCCAGACAAAAACAAAAACCCTTTGAATTATTATTAATCCAGACACGCTAATAGATGACAACCTAAGATAAAAAAAAAAAAATCTTTTATAAAAGGCGGACTCTTAACCAAAACAACTAAGTTATGGTTCGGTATTCAATACTTAATAAATTTAAGAAAGGTTATTTTTTAATTGGCAATGAAAACGTTTTACTGGACTATTTCTATTTTTTCTGTTTTAAAAAACAAACAAATTATAATAATTTGAAGCGTTTATTTTTTAAAGAATTTTAAGGAAAATGTAGTTTTATGTATTCTGAAAAGGTTTGTAAGATAGATTTATTTGAGAATTCCATTGGCCTGGTGGTTTGGTTGGTTATTGAACTAATTAGAAATTTCATTTTTTTCATGTTTTTAAATGTTGCATTTTTAAAATTAAAAATTGACAAAGAAGTTATTTTTTTAAAAGGGCCCAAAAATTTATATTTACTTTTCATAAATATAAAATATTGTAATCGAACGTTTTGTTGCTTGATTACGACGAAACTTTACGTTTTTTTTTCCCCTAACCCAAAAAATTGGAGTTTAATTTCTGTCTGCCCCCTTGTCTATCTGTTGCCGTTTTGGGCCACAGATCTGAAAAATTTGATAGATTTGGTTCAAACTTAATAGTTATATATTTTAATGGTATGTTAGGGTGATTTATTTTTATTTTGACCCTACCCCTGCAAAGAATATTTACTAATGAGTTATTATATATATATATAATATATATTATATATATATATATATTTTTATATATATATATTTTTTTTAAATTTTTTTCCCAAAACCCCCTTCCTTCCCTCTGACAAGACATCTTGTGAATGTGGGGAATCCCAGGCCTCCCCGTGGTTCGGATTCCACGTTAAACTGAGGCCCTTTCTTTATTCACAATACCCCCCCTTACACATTAGCGTAAGTGCGTAAAACCCGAACGGGTAGTAAGCGCTGTGCTAATAAAAATAAATTTTTTATTAAAATTTTTTTCAAAAATAGAGGAGAAATTTTTGTTTGAAATAAATATATTGAGTGTTTGATCTCCAAAATAACACTTTTATACGGGTTTTTTAGGTTAATTTTTCAATGAAGGGTATTTACTGGGAGTTTTTTTTGAGAATGAAAAAATTTCGAAAATTGCTGAACGTTTTTGTTTAAAATGTTTTTCTGGTTGAGGGTTTGACGTTCAAATAAAACTGATTTTTTTTTAGTTTCGAAATTTTTTAAAAACTGCACTAAAGATTTTGTTAAAAATAATAATTATGATACATTTAAAATTATATAGTAACTTTTTTAAAACCAAAAAAAAACAAAAAACAGTAATAGTAGTTACTAACAGTTGATTTTTGAAAGGCTTGTATTTCTTGAAAATAGTTTAACGTTTCAATAAAACTAGTATTGGTACTTTTTTTAAATTAAAAATAGAAACTATGCTTTATTTTAAATATAAATTTTTTAAGGGTAGTTGATTTGGGCTGATTTTAAATATTTGAAATTTTTAAAAAATGCTCTTAGGTTTGAGTTCAAAATGGGCACCTTTTTATTGGTTTCATAAATTAGGGTTTTTTTTTTTTTACAAAATTATACTTTAAATTTAAGGATTTTTGATATCTGGACTTAAAAATTTTAATATTTAAAAAAATTGTGTAAACAATTTTTTTTAAAATTTATATTTGAAGAGTTTTTGTGATTAGAAAGACTACAGGTTTTGTTTTTTACAAAAAATTTTTAAGGTGCTTACTTAAAACCTATTTTTAAAAAAATTTTTCCCATCTATAGTTTTTATAAAAAAATTTTTGTACTATTTATTAACTTAGATTAATATGTTTTTTGATTTTTTGTGAAAGTTAAAAAAAAAAAGCAGGGACTTTTTCTTGCGAAATTGGATACGTTGATGCTTATGGAACCCAATTTTAATTTAAAAAAATAATCCGTTTAAAAACTTTTTTTGACTCATTATACAATTAAAAAACAATTTCGTGTTTTGTTTTTAAAAATGATTCGGGAACCGTTTAATATTGGAGATCGTTTTTTTTAATTTGTTTTTTTTAACGGGAAGGTTGTAGGCTATTGATAAAAAACGAATAAAATAAATTTTTTTTGCTTTTTTAAGATTTTTCTTAAAACGCGTGATCAATGTTGGTTATCCCGTTGAATGTAAAATTTTTTAAATTTTTCTTTTTTAACTTGTCGCAAATCAAAAGAGTAATTAAGAATAAATTTCAATAGTAAATACAAAGATAAGTTTGGGGGGTTTGCGGGAGCAGGTAGGCCATGCCCCTTCCCCCTAAACGTGGTTCAAACTTGGGTTTTTTAAATGGGCAGGCACACACAAAAGTAAGAAAAATTTGTTTTGTGGAAAGAATCTTAATTACAAGTTGTGAAAAGAACTCTAATTACAAATAAAAACAGCTCTAAAAACTTATGGAGGCATTTATTATTTTAATTGGGTGTTAGAGAATCTGATTAAAAAAATAGACGACAATCCCCAAAATATTTTAAAGGGGAATGTCTTTTAAAAACAATTTTGGGGCGAAGGCCTTTTTCAAATAGCCCCTACCCCACAATCCTTTGTTAGGGGTTAACGCCCTTTACACCTAGTTATTTTGGCTGACCCCCACACACCCCTTCTCAACACAGAAAGGTTCCGGTGCCATGCATTTGCCAAACCCCATGATGTCAGTAAAAATAAATCAGCATTTTTGGCTAATGTTTCAAAATATTTTCAACACTTTAAGGTTTAGTATTGAAAAGTTCATTTGTCTTGCAATTGTGAGGTGGTGCGTCCTTAAGGGCCAAAAAATTTATATTTGTATGAACGGTTGCATTACTTTTATATTCCTTAAATCTTGAATTTTATCTTTTTTGCATTTTGGGGTTATTTGCTATTGTGGACAGTTATGGAAGGGAATATAACACCAGAATTCCCTAAATAAAAAAAAATAAAAGGAAAAAGGGTCCTTCTGAAGATTTGCCAAGATTCGCAATTTTAAATTTCTTAACCGTTTTGGACACTTAGAACACAGTGTCTAAAGTCTTTTTATTGGTTAAGAAAATTTTAAAGGACTTGAAAAAAATAAATTAGATATCCCTTTCAAATTTAAAAAAAAAACCAGCAGCTGGATGCTGAAACGATAGATAGGAAAGCATTAACCTAACATAGACAAAGAAAAATTAAATTATTAAAGTGTCAATTCCCTTTTTTAAAAGGGTTTTGGGAAAGCAAGTAAAATAAAAAAGTTTAAAAAAAGCTACAACCTAAAATCAGTGTTTAAATTGCATTTATCTAGGGATACTTTATTTTATCAGCTCTTTTGGCCTTACTTTAAGTAATTTAAAAGGGAGAAGTTTCTAAATTCCGTAACAATATCCTTTGTGGTGCATTTCTGGACTGGATGATTCGAACCATGGTGTGTAAAAGTATTTTTGCAATTTATTTAAATTTTGAGGCTTTCCAAGACTTTAAGTGATTAGGTAAAGAGATTGTTAAAGAGCTTTTCCCCAATGATTCAGGTCAAGGTATATAAGATCTAAAATGATAGGACTCATGGATAAGGGTTGCTTCCTATATTGAACAAAAATTTTTGTGACAAATTTTGTAGGTTTATTTTTAAAATTGGAACTAAAAAAATCTTAGTGCATTAAAAAATCGTGGTGTCTTTGAACCCCTTTATGATAGTGATTAAATTTGTATGATGGTTTTGTATGTTCAGCCAATTTAAATTTGTAATCTTTATATAATTAATAAAATGAAAAGGGTTTTTTACCTGATGGCTTGAAAATTTATCTACCCCATGAAGAAGTCAAAAATTTAAAATATTATAGTCCCTGTCAGGGACGTGTGCACCCCGAAGCAGGATTTTAAAAAAAGTTGATAGATTTGTTTTGAATTAATTAAATCTGGGGTTTGGAAAAAAAAAACAATATTAGTATAATAAAGAATTGTTGTTTCTCTGTTACTCTTTAACGCAAAAACAAATTTCACAATATTTCTTTGTTTGTTTGGACATAGTCGGGGTGACCACTTTACGTGGAGGCCTAGGCTAATTAAATTTTTTATCCACCCTTTTGTTTCAAGGTGGCCGCTATTAAACACTACCATTTGGCTTTCTTATCTCTTTGTTTTCGGATTTTTATTGGAGAAAATTAAAAAAGGTTCCTAGAATTGAATACGTAATAAAAACATCCCGTGCGAAGAAAGGGTAATTGCAATAAATTTTAATTTTATACTAGCTAAATTATTAGTTTTTTTTTAAAAAAATATTTATTAAAAGGAAACGTTTATTGTCATCTATGAAATTTTTGATTTAAAAATAAACAGCCTAGATCGGCTTTTTCAGGTCTCGTATCTTTTTTTCATTTTGAAACTATTTAAAAAACTACCTCCCTTTTTGTTTACCCTTAGGAGTTGAATTTGGAAATTCCAAAAAAATTTTGCCCGTTACCCAGAAAGACCTTCCCCGTAAGTTTCATATTCGAGGTCAAGTGGTTAGGAAAATACGGAAAACCACCGCATCCCACTTCCTCCCTTAGAGAAAAGAAAGTAAAAATCAAAAAAACCTCAGTTCGTCCTAAAATTAACCCCCTTGCCAAGTTTTCCCGGTTTCCCGCTTTGGTTTGGAGTTAAAGGAAAAAAAAACCCCCTCCTTACTTTATCAAGTCAGGAGTTGAAATTTAAAAATACCAAAAAAAACCTGGCGGCTTGGAAGACAGAAAAAAAAATCCGCCTCAGGCGCTGGTTTCGAATAGTACCCAAAAACACATCGCTCATTTTTAAAAGGAACTTCATGCCCCGTTTATTAGTTTGGGAAAATACGGAAAAATCACACCCCCCACGTTTCACCCCTCATGGATTTATTTCAAAAAATTCCAAAAAACCTCTGGGGCCCGTTAAATTAAAAGAGCGCCATGTCAAATTTTTATTTTCCAGATCAAACAGTTTTGGGAAAATTCGGAAAACCCTACTCTTCCCTTCACCCCCTTAGGGGTTGAATTTTAAAAAAATAATTAAAAAAACCAAAGCCTTGGCCCGTTTCCTAAAAAGAGCCCCACTGCCCGGGTTTTAAATTTTTTCCGTCAAGCGATTAAGAAGATCGTTTATACCTTTAAAAAAAGTTTCCACCCCCATTTCCCCTTTTGGATTGAATTTTTGCAACACTCTTTTCGGATGCCTACCCCCTGAAAGGCCCAAAAAAGGGAACTTTTCTGCCCACTTTCCAGATTTGGCCCACAGGTTTGGAAGTATGAAAGGGTTGAGTCAGGTTTTTCGTCTGTATAGGGTTTTATATTTTTATATTAGTTTTTATATAGTTTAAACCCTGGATATAAGCTTTCTGGTGTAAAAAATAGGAAAGGGAAGGAGAGGGGGAATACCAATGCCCCTCTTCCCCCCACCCCTCCATGGAAAATTTCTAGGACGCCGTGATCCAAAAAGAAAAAAATTTTAGTGGTTGGTTGTTTTGAATTCAGAGATCCCTTTTAAAAGGGTAGTTTTGTATTATTATTTGTTTTTAAACAATATAAAACTAGTATATTTGAAGCGGTATTTTTTAATGTTTTGTGGTTTCTTGAAAGGTTAAAGTATTTAAAAAACCTATATGTATTGAGGGGGGCGGGGAAAGGGACGTTAAAGGAATACAAGTGTTTTTTTTTACGTGGGGGGGCAAAACGAGGACTGTTCAAGTGCATTCTGTTTTTATTTCCCGGAAATAAATCAGGGCTGTGATATTTAAAAAACAAGATAAGTTCGGAGATTCCGGGGTTTAATCGACAACCCCAACTACTGCAATTTTAATTAAAAATATTTTCACTGGTTAATTGAACTTTTGAATCGATTGTCTCTTGCATTCCGCAAAAAGGCCTACTTACAAAAAAACTTTCAAAGTGCTACGTTAAAGGGCATCACGTATATAATAATAACGTAGACGGAATCCCAAAAATGGAGGGCGTTCAGCAAAGATCTGTTTTTTTAGCGTTGGAGGAGACAATCGTTCCAACTACGACTAATGGGACCCGGTATTTTATAAAAACATAAAGTATGCGGTGCAAGGCGTCGGGTTCAGGATAATTTAGCTTGCCAAAAAGCTTTTTTAAAAAAGAGAAAAACACCCCTTTACATGAAACGACGTAAAAATTTAACTTTTAATGGCCCCTTTTTAAAAATCGTAGTGACATGTTGGAAAGCGCGCGAAGTAATGTGTCGGTTTCCCTTCTGGCAAAAAAAGTTATACCTTTCCCCCTAACGCACCCGTTTTAATTAGGCCTGTGGTGTAAAAGGGGGGAATGGAGATATTTATCTCGCCATTGAAGGGATTAGTAAGCCCGGGCCCTCCATGATCATGATGTTTCATTTGAACAAAAAAGTTGTTTCAAAGGTTTTTTTTCGTTAAGATTTTGTTTAGTTTTGTGAGTGTTACTTGAATTTTTTTATTTTATTTGGTTTTTTTAAATTTAGTATTATATTATTATTAGAATGTTTTGGTTTAGTGATGTACCGTAAAAAAAAAATGGGGTACTCTGTAACATCAAAAATGACTCTTTTAATTTAGTTGATTTTTGTTAAATAATTCTATTTAGGTTTTGTATTTTAATGAAAAAGTGATTTAAAAAAGGGAAATAGCAAGAACAAATTATATATTTCCAGCGGTATAGAAAAAATTTAAAAAAAAAAATGATTTTATTATATTTTTCATTTTTATTATTCTTCCATATCATTTAAATTTTTCTGTAGAAATTTTGTTATAATTTTAAATCTAAATATTTGATTTTTTTTTTGCACATTGTAGTGATTTTTAAAAATTTTGTATGCTTTATCTTTTAGTTATTTGTTATTATTGATTATTTTTCCCTATCATATTATTTACTATTTTTTTTTTAAATATTATCAGTATATATAATTATTTTGGTATTATTTTTTTCTTTGTTTCTGTGTAAATTATGTTTTGTAAGGTACTTGTGTCTTTTCAGTGCGGGTTAAAGGTCCTACGATGTTGGCCCCGAATTTTAAAAAAAGGAAATTGAAATGGAAAAAAATATTATTATTTTATTTTTTATTTATTATTATTATTGTAGTAGTAGTAGTGTGACTGAATTTTTAAAAAATTAACGAAAAAATTCCCTTTTCGAATATTTAAATGTGTTCCTTTTTGAGTGTTCATGCCCCAGCTTACCCAAAAAAGTATCTCACTTTCGCCCCTGTAGGTATGTTTTAATAATTTTAATATGGGAGTGATCGGGGGACTTTAGTATTAATTTGACCCAAAAAATGGGAACCATTTATGTCCTCCCAAAGTAAAAATTTTATATTTCACAAAAGTAATGACACTAACGTCAAACAACCCATTCATTAACCATTAATAACCCCCTCCTTAAAATTGTAACTTTAAATCCCTTTCATACTTAAATTGAGGGTTTCTTCAGTAATGCTCAGATAATTAAGAATTTCCAGTGTCGAAAGAATGGTTTTTCTGTTTAGGAACCCCCCGAAATAATGAAGATTTGCCTAAGCCCGGTATTACCATAACTTGAATAAACGGGTGCTAGTATTTGAGAACCTTCTCCATGTCGCAAGGTCCAACTTTTTTGAAAACTTACACCCGTGGATGACGTAACCCCCCCCCACCTTCAAATTGTTTTCAAATCATTTGGGGCATTAGAGTTGACTCGCATGACTCCAATGGTGCATACTTAATAAAGGGTTTCTTTGTGTCGTTTTTCCTCCTCAAAAATTTGCCTCTATCATACTAAAATTTTTTAAAGTGACTGTCCCCTTAAACTTTGGTGTCCTAGGAAATTTGTAGAAAATATTGAAAATAGAATCAAAAAAGATACTCTAAAAACAATTTGGATTTAATGGATTTTTTTTTTTTTTTTTGCAGTCAGAGTGAACTCAACCAAATTGAAGGGTTCTCTTGGACAAGACGCGAAAGATTGGGGCTTACTTTAAAATGGGAAAAAATTCGTTGCTATTTTATTTTGTTGTAAGTCTTTTGATAGAGGGACAAAAAGACAAGCAATTCTTTACAAAATTTAAAAATAAACAAACCTCTTTTGAACACGAACAAACTTACAATAGAAAAAAGGTTTTTATAGAGTGTTAAGTCAGTAGGAAAAAAGTTCTTTTTTAAAGTGCGCTAGGAGGGGAAGGAAATACTTTAATTAATTTAAATTTTTTCTTGGCCAAGTAGGTATAAAGGGTTTTGTTTTTTTTGCTGTGGCTTCTCGGGTATACCCACTACTTTGGTTTGACAGGGAAGAAAAGTGTATGGCATATTTGTATTAAAATTGTATTTTTTTAAGACCAAATTTTCATGTGCAACATATCGAAGCAAAGTTTTAAAAATTAAAATTACTGAAAAAAATTTTTCTTATTTTGGGTAAAATTTTTTAAATTAAAAATTTAAATTTGTTGCTAATACCTCAATTGAAAATTTAAATAGAGCTTTTAGAGATTCAGAAACCCAATTTTCCATAGGGCGGTGATTGTATTTTTCTCAAGAGTTTTCCGACAAAAACCCGGCGTAGATTCACTATAGGTCGTTCCACTCTTAAATTGCATAAAGGTCTTTTTTTATCCAGAAAGGATTTAGCATTTTTATATTCGAAACTTTGCAAACAACCAAAAAACTTAAAAACTTTTTTTGCCATCATTTGAAGTTTTTGGTTGTATCAATGTTTTGTATTATTTTTATAATTATTATCTTATCTATTCATCATTTTATTAACCCGCTTTAAATATACATGCCAAAATCACTTGCAAACCCTGCGGTGAATAGACGGAGTTTGAATTTGGCAGTCAACTGAAGTGGTTTTTTTCAAATCAGTTTTTAAAAAATGGGGTTTTTTCCCCCTCTATCCATGCCAATGTTTGTGTATTTTTTTTAAAAAATACTTAACAATCCTACTTCATTAATTTTTTATAATACAATAAGTTGTTTTTTAAATTAGTTTACATTCGATAAAATTTACGCTAAAACCATACACCATACAGGCCTGCACCAAAATTATGGGCGAAAAAAAACACTAATGAAGTTTTGAAGAGTCCCACAGCCAATTATACAGATGTATGATTTAAAGGGGGGTTGATCTTTGGGTGCTTTTGTGTTTTTTTCCTATTTTATTTATATCTATCTTCCCGTTTTACTTCCAAAAATTAAAAAAAAGATCCCAAGGAACAATGGACCCAGTTTCCCGGGCATCCACCTTAAAGGAAAGTGCTTCGGGTTTGGGGGATAAAACATGACCCTGTCCGTACCACCCCCGGGCCACATCTGTCGAGCACTTTAACAGGAGTCTGAGGTGCTCTTACCATTTTTCTTGTCATGTGCAGAAAAAGTGGGATAGGTAGGATTTTAACTCTATTATGAATATACTGATGTCTTTCGGGTTTTTTTTTTTTTTGGGCTGAGAGCTCAATCATACTCTTCTGGTTTCTTGGGTGTCCAAAACCCGTCATTGGCTTGACTCTCCACAACATTTCCCACTTTCAAAATCATTTTCCCAAAAATTGGAGGGGCTGATCAGTCCAGGAAAATTTTGGGCCCGGGGCTGTCGGTCGTGGGGAAAAATTCTATGAAATCCACTTCAAGAAGATAGGGAATTTTAACCCAGTTTATTGGGCATAAATGGAGGAGAAGTACTTGATACAAGTGTTAAAAAAATTTTAGTGTTAGATGAAGATAGGAAAAAAAAATCAAGGTAGAGATACCCGGTCAAAATATTTGGCCATATACTTGGTCTAGATCCAGGCCATGATTTAGGATAATTAGTGAAAAAAATTAAGGAGATACTAATAATATAACATTATCTATGGTTATAAAATTTTAAAATAACTTCATTGACAAAAATTCAGCCTATGCATTGTTTTCAAATAAAAAGTGATTTTTTTTTTTAGAATAAATAATATTAATTATAATGTAGAGTACTTTTGCTTTTCCCCTTGTTTAGTTGTTCTAGGGAAGACCCGCAAATGAAAAAGCAAAAAAGACGTTTTAAAATCTAGTTAAGTACACGTTTTTCGTGGAGGAAGTGTGTTACAATATTGAGGGAAAAAAATCCTCAGTACATCAAAGGATTCGGACACGACCGGCAAAAAAGACTAAGGATAAACATATTTTCAAAAAAGGGCTTTGATTTTAATTACTTTTTTTGCCAGTTTTTTTTTTTACGTTCGGGTTATAATTTGTATAATTACGTAATAGTTTTAGGAATTTGGAAGGTTATATTTTTGAGGAAGTATAGCCGCATTGCTGGTTTATATGTTACTGTGTCACCGACCATGAATTAGATTAGTGTAGGAACTTTAATAGACTTTACTTTTAGCCCACACTTTCTACCTTGGTTATGTAGGGTATAATTGCCTCTAAGAACCCAATGTGTTGGATGAGTAAGGTTTAAATTTTGAGGAAATATCTGGTTTGCGTTAGGAGGAATGGAATACCCTTTTGGAAAAAAAACTTAGTACACCCGAATAAGATTCAAAACCGATCTCTCCCCCATCGCAGTCCAGTCTTTTATGAGAAAACGGCCTTTGGGCAAGTGGTTAGTTATCAAAGGTCCGAGATCACCTTTGTTTCTCCACTTTTTCGCCACTTATTTATTTTTGTCTATATATCTTATATTTATTCCTTGAAACAAAAACTTTGTCCCCACCCCTTTGTGAAAAAATTGTAAAATAAAAAATTTTTTTTTTTAAACTATTTTTTTACTATAAATTCCCAATTTGTCTTCAAAAGGTTAGTTTAGCAAATCAAATATTATTTTAAATACTTGATATATTCGCGAGCTTAGAAAAATCCAAAGGTTTTTAAATTATTTTTTGCACGTGTTGTTCCAAATCTGGGCAAAAAAAGCTACCCCAGCGAATAAAAGAACAGCAGTCCCAAAAGGGAAAAATAACGCTCTCTACATGATTAAAAAATTTATTAATAGGTCCTTTGCATTACCTGTTAGATAGCCCCGGGGAGTTTTTGTGTGAAAAAGCATGGTGCTGGCTTAATTGTTCTGTGTGGCTTGTTAGCACATCCTCTTTGAAAAGTAATGAAAAGAACGGTCATTTTTGAGATTACGACCCAATATTTAATTAAAAATAGCTGGGGGTTTTATTGAAATTATAATTTTTAAAGTACATTTTTTTCATTTAAAAAGGGTCCAAATCGATAGGCAATTTGGTTTTGTTTTGTAAAATATGGAAAATCTCATTTCCAGTGGAAATGTGGAGTGGCAGTGGCAGTGGAATGGGGGGGATGTGGGTGATTGCCCTTTACTTGAATAAACTTGCCCCTGTGATTTGTTTCTCTCCCTATGTATTTTTAAATATGGAGCTGAAAATGGGTTGTATCATTCTACAAATAGCTTTTGGAAGCATAACATTTTCTAAAAATTCCCGTCGAGGCCCCCTTCAATTAATTATAAAAAGGGATCAATCCTCAAAACTCCCCGGGGAAGACAAATAAAAAATGCATAAAAAATTCAGGCAAGGACCATTATAAATAGCTTTTTTTAGAAAGGTTTCTAAAGTTTGGTCCATGATGATTGCAAGTGGTACGCGGAGACGGGGGTTTGTAAAAATTTAAATTTAAACAATATTGATTAAACTAAAATAAAAATTTGAAAAAGCAAAATATTAAATATTATACAATGTGTTTTTTATATTTGGTATAATAACTCCATAGATAGAAAGTTTTAACCAACCTTAAGTCAACAAACGAACGACACATTTATCAAATAATTAGGTTTTAAGTGTCAAAATGAACCAGAATACTATTTTATATTAATTCAATATATTATATTAATTTTAAAAAAATTTTGTTTAGTGACTTAAATTTTGGGTTTTTTATAATAATCTATTAAAGATTATTGCCCAAAAAAAAATTTCCTAAAAATAAAGTTTTTCCCGTATGTTTTTAAACTGCCCCCTCCCCCCCATTTTTGTCTTTTTCACCCCCGGTGATTTCCCGTGTGCATCGTTTATTTGTTGGTCATCAATTACCCAAAATTTGGGAAAACTTCTCTAAAGGCATCCAAAATTTACAAACATTTGCTGGGGGAAGGTCCTGAAATTTCCCCTTTGCTTGATGGAAAAGCACTCGAAATCCCCCTTTTTTTTGATTTCCTTCACTAGACAAAAAGGTTCCCCGCCCCCTACATCACTTAAAACTGATCTAGAGCTATACTTGGTTAAATCATTTGAAATATATGAAAAATTCTTACATTTAAAAATAATGGTACGGGAAATCCCCAGGAATTCTGTCTCTATGGTTTAAAAATGAATATTTTTATCAAAACTCGTAATATAATAAAAAATGTGAACCCGAGAACAAATTGTGCTTTAATAAGTAAAAATTTTTTTATCAGGGTTTAAATTTATAATTTTATTTTTTTTGAATTAAAGTCTTTTATTTTACATATGTACCCTAAAAATATAGAATTTTGGGCCTCCCAAAGGGTCAACAAATTCGTTTTAAAATTTTTATTTCCCGGGTTTTAAATTTTTGGCATTTTTTAGGGGATTCCATTTTATTAAAAATTCCCATTTTTTAAATTTTGACCAATAAAAAAAAGGTGATTCTTGACTATTTTATTCTAAAAGAGAGGATAGATCATTGCTTTCCCGTGGCGGACCCGGGGTGGGGGGTGGGCGGCGCGCCACCCCCCCAAAAAATTAAACCAATTCATAAATGTTAAAGTCATATAGTTTTATTGTACGTCATTTATTCACTAAAAAAAATTTTTTTTTAGTGTTATTGGTAATTTTTTAATAATAAATTTTCTGTAAATTTTTATTAATAATAACTGCTCGGTGGCGTAGTTGGTTTCGCGCAGTCGTGTTAGCCCGACTTCTGAGGGGGGAGATCGAGGTTCGAATCTGGTCAGGTGAATGGGGGGGTTCCCAAAATTTTTTTCCACTCCCCTCCCGCAAAGGGGTTCATTCCTCTAATTTAACCTTCCATTCCTAATTATTGGTAATTAGTACTTAAAACGATAACCCGAAAGGTGTAAGGGCGCGGTGCTAAAAAATATAATAATAAATAATAATAATAAAAATAAAAATAATAATAATAATAAAATTAAAAAATATTAATAAAAATAAAACAAAACATTAAATATTAAAATGGTGAAAATAAACATTATAGAAATTACCAAAATTTTTGTTGCGACCTTCACCTTGTCGCAAAAACATTGTTTATGTTTTTTAAAAATTTTTTTATCATTTTTATTATTACTATTTCAATGTTAAAAATT
>JBCFYV010002398.1:118675-131159 GCA_039000515.1 Timema cristinae
TCTTAAAAGCGTTCCCCAAAGTTCAAGCGGAATTCCTCCCGCCACCCCAAGAGGGGTTTTTATAAGTCCCCATTTTTCCTTCTTTTATACCCCCACCAGCTTGCAGAACAGGGAAACCCAAGGGAATACTTTGGGAGGGAAAAACCAAAAAACCCTAACGGGGGTGGGGAATGTTCGACCCCCCCCCCGTCTAAGGGGATATTTAGAAGCCGGGCCCCCCCCCGTGGGGAACTGGGGGGTGTTTCTTCTGTTCCACCTAAGGTTTTGGTTCGGGGTAAATTCGTCGGAAGCACCTTAGTGGGCGCGTCTCATTTTTCGCGATCCGTTTGGGTTGATCAGGTGGTGTGTTTTAATTGGGTCGGGCATGTTTCCCATGGAGTTGGCCGCATACAACACAATAAAATTTTGGGGTAAGGCCCCTTTTTTTGTTTTGTATTTTTGAAGTTTCCCCCCCCCGGGGGGAAAAGGGCAAACCCCCCCGGGGGATAAACCGATTTATTTTAATACGTTGTTTTTTTGGGGTTTATCGGGCCCCCTTTTGTAAAGCACCTGCCCCGACTAACGCTGGAAAAAGCAAAAGGGACGGTCCTGAATAACCTTTTTTTTATAACTCTAAACATTTCCCCACTGACATAAAAATTTTTAAAAGGGATTTTGAGTTTTTTTCAAATTTTTCGCATGAAAAAAACCCCCAATTTTTAGGATTTATTTTATGAAATCCAGCCACGGTTTAAATTTTTTTAAAAGCCAGTTCAATTTTTCAAAACCTTTATTTTTTTTAATATAGTTGTTTTTATATATATTTGTACATATTTTAACCCTAGTAAAATTTTGTTTATTTTCTTTTTTCATATTTAAAAAAAAAACCCATCTGGTTGTGTTTTATATTAAAAATACTTTTTTAACTTACTTTGTAAATTACTACCGAGGCCACTATTCCCGCTACGACCTCAAGAAATTGATTGTTTCCACAAATATACTTCAGGTATTAAGTTATATTCTATAACTATTATTTTTAGTAAATAAATAATCCAAGTATACTTTTCATGTTGCGAGCTATATTTGTAAAACTTTTATTTGTGTGTAAATAAATATTTCAAATATACTTTTCATGGTGTGAGATATATTTGTATAAACTTTTATTTGTGTAAATAAATATTCCAAGCATACTTTTAATGGTGTGAAATATATTTCTAAATAAATATTAAAAGTATACTTTTCATGGTGTGAGATATATTTGTAAACACTTTTATTTGTGTAGATAAATATTACATGTATATTTTTCGTGTTGTGAGAAATATTTGTGAAAACTTTGATTTGTGTAAATAAATATTTCAATTATACTTTTCGTGAAGTGAGATATACTTTTCGTGAAGTGAGATACATTTGTAAAAACTTTGATTTGTGTAAATAAATATTCCCAGTATACTTTTTGTGGTGTGATATATATTTGTAAAACTTTTATTTGTGTAAATAAATATTCCAAGTATTCTTTCCATGATGTGAGCTATATTTATAAAACTTTAATGTGTGTAAATAAATATTCCATGTATAATTTTCATGGTGTGAGCTATAATTTTCATGGTGTGAGCTATATATGTAAAAACTTAGATTTGTTTAAATAAATATTCCAAGTAATCTTTTCGTAGTGTGAGATATATTAGTAAAAAAAAAATTTGTTTAATTAAATATTCCAAGTATACTTTTCATGGAGTGAGATATATTTATAAAACATTTATTTGTGTAAAGAAATATTACAAGTATACTTTTGATGGTGCGAGATATATTTGTGAAACTTCTATCTGTGTAAATTAATGTTCCATGTATGCTTTTCGTGATGTGAACTATATTTATAAAAAATATTTGTGTAAATAAATATTACAAATATTCTTTTCGTGGTATATGATAAATTTGTAAAATCTTCGATTTGTATAAATAAATATTCTAAACATACTTTTCATAGTGTGAGCTATATTTGTAAAACCTTTTTATTTGTGTGGATAAATAAATATTATAAATTGTTATATCAGTGTTTTAACGTCTACACTCAAACACCCCCTCTCCTATTCTATAAATACAAGTTTATTTAACTTAGAAGCTCAGTCTCAAACATTAAGGATAAGTTTAAACATTAAATTACATACTTTTACTTTCTTTTTGGGTAACAATCTAAAGTCACAACAATTTAATAATGAATATGTCAATGTTTCCATCTCCTTCCTGTCTTTGATTCTCCAACCAACATATTCTAGGGATTAAAAAAAATACTAACATTCTATTACTAGTTTTTTATTGACAAGCAGCAATATTATTTAGGTCTTGTGACCACTACAAGTAATTAAGATTAGAGTGCAACATGAATTATATAATTTTGATAGCAAGAAAAAAACATCACTTTTTACCTAATACAAAATCAGGAAAGAATATAATATCTTCTACTATCTAGAAAATGAGTAGAGTCACCTCCAAAATAGTTTAGGACACGTTGAGAGGCGCTAAAACGCATAATGACAATGTCTCCACAGTTTTTACCGTGCAATCTTACTCTTCCAACAAACTCAAGCTTAATAACATTCGGTTCATTGATGGTCTCTTCCGATAGCACAACGTTATAACTTTTGATTTCTCAAGTTCATTTAAGCACCTGAAACGGTTGTATTCCTCTTTCTCGATCAGGTCTAACGCACTGCACAATACCTCCTCGTCCCAACAGGCATCCTGGTGAGCAGGATTTGGAGGTGTTTGATGACATTGATGTTTGTGCCGAATAAGAATGTAGAGCTTTGTGTAGGACCCCTCACAAATGCCGCATTTAAATGGCATAATGGCAATTGAAGATGCAGCGAAAGAAATATCTCTGGGAGATAAAAAACTCGCTCAAGCGGCAACGCTATATACTCACAAACTGCGTTCCCCTCTTACGGTTTTCAAAATGTCGCCACTAGCTCCGATGACACCAGCAGAGTGCTACGACAACATGAGTGTGCCTAGTTTATTAATTCACTTTTAAACATCATATTTTGTCTTCCAAGATATATCATACAGCGTGCTTTAGATTTAAATCGATTACAATCCAAATAATAGACAGACTTTGGAAGGAAGATGTTACCGAAAATGCCCAGACCGATTATGTAGTCATCGGGCGTTTCACCCATAATTTTAACATTTGAATAAGTTTTGTACATTGTTAAATCCTCGAGATTTACGGGTTCTTTGGACTTTACCTCCTCCTCCGCTGGTGGTGGGCACGTGAGTGACTCTCCTGACTCTGTTGTTTCCCAACAATTCGTTTCATCTCTGCATTCAGACCAATGTATTGTCAAATTTTGCACTAAATTGTCTTAGATTTTCAATAAAAACAATTTTCATCTTTTGAGGCCTTGGCAGTTCTAACTCAATAATCAAAGCGTACATGTCTTGAATAAACTTGTTGTATCAGAGTGTGCTATTTTAAATGTTCGTTTGAGCAATAAATTTTCTCAATTTTTACACCGTGGGACGAATTTCACTTTTTATTCATCACACCTGTCGCTACATCGAAAAATATGTTGCCCACCTCGGCTCTAAGCCTTAGTGCAAGTACATGGTACTTCACTCTTTCCTGGATAAACGGAAACCTATTCTAAGGAGAGAGGTCCAAGAAGGGCTCAGACAACCACGAGGACCTAAAAGAAAAATGAGTATTTTTTAATAGGTAGTTTTATGGATTGCGTTGATGAATAAACTTTATATATATATACGTGCATACAGTAATGTCGCTACTACAATGGAATTGTATGGATTTCTCTACACGTTTAAAGGAAAATAAATTAAAATTACTAATTTCCTCTCTGCAGCCTTCAATCTAATGTTTGCAGGATACTCACTTCTACCCCACTGATAGCCCGATTATTCGTGGGTACGATATACATCGTACTGCCAAGTCATTCTTTGATCGTGCAAGTAGAGGTGTGGATATACACGCGCGTGTATGTATATGTATATGTATATATATACATGCACGTGTATATATATATATATATAATATATGTATAGACATACATTCTGATATATATCAGCGTGTGTATATATATACACGCACGTGTATATATATATAATGTATGTATATACATACATTCTGATATATATATATATATATATATATATATATATACACCCACGTGTGTGTATATATATAAAAATATACTTACATTCTGATATCCAAGTTGTCCTTGTTGTCCTTGCATCCCTTTCTATGGAGGTGACAGCATGATCTACCCCACACAAGGGGAACCTGGTGCCCTCTAGGCACAACTTTCCACCTCTTATATCATCTTGGGGGATTTAACGTTCATAATTTGGTTTAGGAGTTTAATTTTACAAACTCCAGTGGGAGAATGGTAGAGAATATTCTTATCTCAGGTGACATGTGTCTGTATGTCTGCGTCCCAGTGTTGTTACTGAAAACTGGGACACAAACACACTTCTCCATCCTTAATGGTTTATCCACTGGCCTCGGCATTGCTGCTCACTTCCTTTGGTGGATTCAGCCAGACCTCTGTGGAAGCGATCATTTTCTCATTCTGCTTAGATCTATTCGAGATAATCCTGTATCATGCGTGCCCCAATAGGTGCTTAAACGTGCTAACTGGAATAGGTTTCATGAGCTCATCGTATTTGAGAAGCCATGTTCTCCTGACGTCAATCTTTGTACAGGTCACTTTACTTCGATGGTCATCGTGGCAGTGAGGGGTTTCATCGCTAAATCCTCGCCGAATCAGCATTATTGTCTTGTTCCCTGATGGAATGAGCAGTGTTGGATGGAAATATCTAAACGTCTAAGAGTTCCACGTCTCTTATATAAATGTCCTACTCTGGATAATTTGGAGTAATTTTGGATTTTACATGCTCGAACTCGCCATGTTATTCGTGAAAGCTGAAGAGAATCTTTGAGACAATTTATTTCAACCCTTACAATTTATACTCCCACATTAAGGTTTGGGATAATATTCTTAGATTACGTAGTAGTCATAACCATACTAACAATACACCTGCCCTCATGTCAAATGGTCCGCTTGTCTCGTCCCCTCAGGAGGTTGTGAACGTATTAGCTCTATGTTTGCCGCAATCTCCAGCACTGTGACTTACTCTTAACGAGTCTGCAGTGCATAAGTGGGACATTGAGCACCATAATATTAACTTTGGTCAGAGTTAGGAAAGACTTTAATTCCTATTTTACTTTTGATGATCTCACCTATGCTCCGTCCGAGGGAAGGAGCACGGCTCCCGTCCCTGATGACAACCACTATGAAATGCTGCGCTAGCGGATCCCCGCTGGATTGGCTATCCTTTTGGTCCTTTATAATAATGTTTGGGAATCTCGTCAGTTCCCATCACTATGGAGGCAGGCAACCGTTAGTCCTATATATAAAAGTGGCAAAGATAATTAAAGCCAACTAGCTAAAAACCCATAGCCTTGATTAGTTGTGTATGCAAAATATTAGAAAAAAGTAAATAAACGATTCAAATGGTATTTGAAATCCTGCAATCTTCTACCTGTTATCCACTGTGGTTTTCGTCGTATTTCATCCAAGATGGATCATCTTATTCGGCTTGAGACCGATGTTTGTATCACCTTCCTCCATAGACAGTATCTTCTGGGTGTTTTCTTAGATTTGGAGAAGGCGTAAGACACAACATAGCGGTACGTAATATTTATAATTGGAGGTTCCAAGGGAACCATTTTTAAATCACATTTTATGACAGATAGGCCTTTCTGGATAAGGTTGAATAACATCTTATCCCATGATTTTAATCAAGAAAATGGGGTACCTCAAGGCAGCATCATAAGTTGCACATTGTTTGTTATTGCGATGGATAGCTTTGTAGACAATACCTACCTGTCCGTTCATGTGTTTTCTTACATGACTATGCCATTAATTGCAGTTCTTCAAGTATACACAGGGCAGAATGGCGGATACAACTCGCTGTCAACAATCTATGGCCGTGGGCATCGCGTAATTTCTATCGCATCTCCGCAACCAAGACGATGGTTGTCCACGTCCACAAATCACGCGGTATTTATCCGGCCCCCAATATTCTATTGAAGTACGTAATTTTACTTGTGCCAGCAACCGTAAGGCTCCTGGGTCTTTTATTTGATACAAAATTAACGTGGATTCTACAAGCGAAGTGTGTCAAAGCTCTTAATCTGCTTAAAGTCGTTAGCGCTCCTTCTTGGGGTGCTGAAAGAGAAACTTGAATGAGCCTCTATAGGACATTAGTACGATCTAAGCTAGACTATGACAGTTTTGTGCATGGCTCTGCTAGACCTTCAGCGTTAAAGATGCTAGATAGTGTCCACCATACTGGCATCCGACTGGCTACCGGTACTTTTCGTACAAGTCCAGTCATCAATATATTTGCCGATGCCGGTGAGTCTCCTCTTTCTTACCGGCAAGGCAGTTTGCTTATCGTCATGTGTTTCATCCCTTCAACCGGTTTTTGTATGAAACCAATTGGCGTAGCACAAGGTCGGTTGGAATCAGGATGTCATCGGTATTTGGTACGTATGGGACAGTCCTTCCAAAGGCTATCCCCACTTCTCCAGGTCGCGTTTCTCCCTGAATTATATTCCTGCCTCGATATCATCGGATCTTGCCAAGTTACTTAAAGCGACAACACCACATATTTTATATGAAAGAGCTTTTAGTGGATTCTCGCCAACCGCTTTCAGGGCTTAATTCACATATACACGGATGGTTCCAAAAATATGGCCTTCGGGGTTTGCTTTTATCGGGGAAAATTATACGCTTTTTTATTGTAACTGTCACCGTCCCGTTTTCATCTGCACGGATTCCCAAAGTCCTATGTTGACACTGTCCACTCTGTACTCTTAAAATTCTCTCGTGCAGAAGATCCACGAACAAATGTTTAATATTGATCGTTTAAACCCCCAACTCGCCTTCTTCTGGATTCCTGTCACGCTGGTCTCTCAATGAACTGACGGACCAGGCAGCCAAGGAAGCAGTTCATCTTCCTCTTGAGGCGAGTTTGGGTGCCATGTTTAAAGACGTAAAGAGTTGTGTTTGTCGTGGGGTTTTACACACCTGGCATAAGCATTGAGTTTCAACCCCTGCTCGGAACAATCTGTGGTCCATTAGGGATAGGGTCTCACGATGACCCTCTTCTATACGCAAATCTAAAAGAGAGGATGTCGTCGTGACAAGACATCTGATCCATGGGTTTTTATTGAGAGGGGATCCACCTATTGTGTGTGAGCTTCGTGATATGATACTCCCCCTAGTGTGTACCACATTTTGGTGGAGTGTCAAAAGTATGCCCTTTTTCGCCTTGCTCTTGAATTCTATGGCAACCTTCGTTTTTTGTTACAAGACAGTGCAGGTGAATTTATTTGTTTACTCCGTTTTATATGCCAGGTGAATCTTTTAAATTCCATTAGAGTTCCACTCCTATGGAGTGTCTCATTAGACTTTGTCTCACATTGAGATTTATTTTTAACATTTTAGTAAAAAATTTAGTATTTGTATATGCTATTTTACTTTAATAACTTCATTATTTCGACGGGCCTCTAAACCTCAATAATAACAACAATAATAATACTTCTACCATACACTCACAAAAAAAAAAAATTGTTTTGCAACAGTGTTTTGTGTGGTATGTTCCTTAACTGAGAAACCTGAATCAAGCACAAATACAATATACAAAAATGAAATAAATATCTATACATATAATATGTGGGCCTATATAATATATACATGAGATACAAAATCTATATATTATAGAATAAGCAAGCGCGAATTTAAGGAGGGCACGTGCCCCCTCCTCTTGGTTAGAGTATTTGATATTTTTTTAGACTAATGGAAGTGGAGATTGAGGGCTTTGGCGGTGACCAATGAGGTTGTATATTAATATTTGGAGTGGAAGTACAGGGTAATTAATTGTGGGGGTAAGTCTGGGCTTGAACTCAGCATGGACAAATGGACGAGTTGTGGATGGAAGGAGAAATGTTTTTCCGTTCAATATATTTGTGCCACCACAACCACCCCTCCCCTTATACAATTTACAAATTTGTGCTTGCGAATAAGGAACAAAACAATCATACCTTTAAAAATATGTCTAGGCCCGTATTCCTGATTCAATTTCGAGGGTTAGAGGAGTTAAAATGACTCACGCTCTCTACCTTTACTAAGGTTCTATAAAAAAACACCTTGGTTTGCGATTGTTTTATGATCAATATGATTCGTGACGTACAGGACAAGAGAAAATAGCTTATTGCATCTAACACACGTTACAGACAACTGCTTACATGGCATTTAACACACATTACAGACTACTGCTGCATTGCATATAACACAGCTTTCAATCATTAATATATAATACTATAATATAATGTTAGTTTACGACTCAATAATATAATTATCCTTGTATAGTTAATATGTTATAAAGGTGCGTTTTAATTTAGGGGGTTGGGTCTAAACTCAAGAATCCTTCCTCTTTTGTTCCAAACCTAAAAATAGATTACAGTAATTAACAGGCAATAAAACACATTATGATCATTTTTGTTTTGATGTTTTATAAATATGCTCTTGAATTTGAATTAATTCTATCATTAGTTGATATTTCTGGGTAACAGAGGGGATCCAATCGCTCGGACCCCTTCTTGATTACTTGCCTGGTAAGAATGAACAAATAGCTAATTGGGTTTTTTAAATTATAGATACTATACATACATACATTTTTAGTCAAGTTCAAAATTATTAAATTGAATGTGTATTAACTGTAATATAGTTTATTTATTGCCGAGTTTTAAATGTGTAATTAATTTATTTTCACTTATAAAACACCATTAATAGTCTTGTGAATGTCCTTATGTTTTTAAAGATTAGCTGTTATATTTATATGTAGGCTTAATATAAATATTTGAACAAACCTAATTAAATGTTAATACCATTGAATCTGTTGAAAAAATACATTTTAACGATTGGTTCCAGCCCCCAAAAAATTAAGGTTCACATAGATTGGTCCTTGTATCAAGTACACCACCGAAATTTAATGAAGTAGGAGCGAATTCATGCTTTTGACACTGTATAGAAACAAAACTTACCACCAAAGTATAACAAAATTAATTGATAATAAATATGATTTGTTTAGAAGTAAATTAATACAATTAATAGCTTTTAATATACCTGTAAAATTGGTTTATAATAAAATTATTTGGCTTATTGGTTTATGTTGATGAGGTTCTTACATAAATTGCACCAATAAATATAACTTGTCTCAACAATTAGCTTACTAATTATAATAGGATTATTTCCGGCTAATGTTTATTAAAGGCCCAATTTGATTAAGACACTTCCTTACCTAAAATTATAAAATCTACTCTTCAGTAATCCTTTATCCTGCAACTTGATATCAGTTTCACTTGTTATTTCTACAAAATATTAAACTTATTTCTTATTCATGTTTGTTTCTGATAAATACTATTATATGAACAGGGTTCCCACTGATTGAGAATACCGGGAATTATACTTGAATTTTGAGATGGTCTAAAACTAGTTCAGAAAGTCAACCACAATATGCATCTTTGTTATATTATTTTAGAAACCTTATTTCTCCTTCTAATTCCTTAGAATAAAGGCTTAAAAAGGTCTATAAAAATGATCTATTAGTTATGTCAATGTCAAGTTTAAACTTCTTATCTTCGGTTGTTACATGTTTACTTGTTTTTTTTTTATCATATCGATGCTCAATACCTTGAATTTATTTTTAATAATTAATTTAATTTTGCACCGCGTCTTACTAGCCATTCAGGTTATACGCTTAAGTACTAATTACGCTAATGGATTAGGAATAGAAAAGGTTGAATTTTAGAGGAAGAGAACCCGCATTTTCGTGGAGTGATAGTGGAAAACCATTTAGGAAAAACCTCCCAATTCACCCGAGCGAGATCTGAACCTCGATCTCCCCGTCCCTGGCAGTCTAGCTTAACATGACTAGCGCGTTAACCAACTACGACACCGAGGTGGGTAATACCTTAAAATAGGGAATTTTCACATTTATATTAATCTAATTGGTCTTTATTTCTGCAACACGTTTGTTTTCCGAGCTTTCGTCTAAGCATCAAGCTATCTGTCTAGTTTAATTTCTGGGATTTCAAATAAATTTTGTTCAGATTTCTTTAAAGTTATGCCTCATCGAAAAAAGTATCGTCAGAGTGCTGTGTTCTAAATGTTCATAATGGTCAAAATATTTGAAAATCTTGATGTTCTTTGTTGACCCTAGAAGCTTTATAAGAATGCCTTTCCATTTAGCTTTTATTTATGAATATTTGGTGGTGTTATATTCCTTTCCATTAGAGGGTGCACAGTAACAAATAACTCGCGAAATGCAATGATAGATGTTTTTATTTATTTTTTTAGATTTAAGGAATGTGCAAAGCAATATACCGTACATACCAATATAATTTTATCGGCCATTACGGGCTTACTATAAAAGCGCACCGGCAGCACAGATTGCCAGCCAGTTCAATATGAGCTTTAACATTACTATCTTAAGGTATTGAAATTGGTTTGTGTATTATTAGCCAAAAGATTCTGATCTATTTTAATTGCCATTGTTGGAGACACGTGCTATGGCATTGTAACCTTTTATAGTGTTGAGTAGGATGTGCGGGAAGGACTTGGGGCCCGAATGCTATTCGAAGAGGTCCTGCCCAGAAAACTTGTCGAAATTTGCATACCCTTGAAGCTATTTAGAGTGGTTATCTTTTGGAATTATTTTAGAAATTATATGTCTCTTAAAGCTATTGTAGTGACAATCAGGTGGATTTTTTTTAATACAAGACGCCTCTATTTAGGTGGTCAAACCCAAAGAATACCAAAAAAATATCAATGCTTTTATAATTTATTTGGAGTGATTCTCACCAGAATTTTTTTTAATCGGATGCCTTTAGAAGTTATTTAGAGTTTTTTAATTGTAATTACAGTTCAATGTATCATTTTCCACCAAATATTATTTCTTGCATTTGTGTGTTAGTGCCTGCCTCATTGAAAACAATATTTGAAGCAACATTAGGGGTGCCATGGCTTGGCTGGGGGTATTTACTTGTGATAATAAGATTTAGATTAAAATATATATCTAAGATAACAGTTTTGGATAGTTTTGAATTTTCTGTTTAGTTTCTATTCATTCTAAGTAGCAATTATGAAGAGTTGTTTAGGTGTTACAGTTTAGTTTTTTGCCTGCTTTGGTGACTGTGTGGCTTAAGGCAATGGTATTAAACCTTTTTAAATATTTTTTATCACGTATGGTGACTCTACGAGACGTTAAAGTTGCCGTTGTATGCACCTGTGGATAGGCAACACACCACTCTTCAGCACATGAAAAGTTGAGTGTGGTATACATTATGGCTGGTAACAGGCATGAATTATCTTAACACAGTTACCCATAAGGAATTGCTGATTATTTCAAAGATAGGTTTGTTGGCCCTGACAAGGGCAGATATCAAGAGCGCAGAGGCATCTCGACTAAGTTGACGTGCTGCGCTGTACCATTGCGCGTGTGTTTCAGGGGAGGGAGTGGTGGGGATAACTGTTGGCTTGAGTGGCGTGCTGCATGTGTTGCCTACCTCCCAGGTTATACAGCGCCATTTAGCGTCGTCAATCCTAAGTTCATTAGAGTGGACGTACTAGTCTTGTCAGCCCCGTACAACCTGCATAATGTTGTCCGTGGAGTTTTGAATAACTCTCTATATTTTATAAAGTCTTTTTTGAATTTTGATATTGTATTTCAACATAATTGGTTTCGTTTTTAATCCTATCTATTTTATGTATTTAAAAATACTATTCCGAGTAGAGTTACATAGCCTTCACCACAATTCTAAAGGGGTTCATGGCACGAAAATTTTAAGAATCCCTGGTTTACACAGAAACAGTAAGTGAAATAGTAGGTTGAAGACTTTTGGCTTCATAAAATGGATGTGCAAAGTTTTTTACTCTTTTATTGTGGTGGTATATATTTTTTAATGTTATCTTATGTTTTATCTGTAAACTTAGGTTAGTTACCTTTAATTAACCTACTTATGCATACCCTCTTAGATTGATTCATTAATTAAAATGGTTTTAAAAATACCAATAAAAAATAACACTTTAGAACAAAAAATTAAAAGTATAAATTCAAATAAAAATAGATTGCTCAAACATGTTTTAATTATTTGATACACGTCTTACTGTCCGTCCATGCTATCATATTTGCATGAGGTAGAGATGATAAAGGCTGAATTCAAAGAAAATGTACTAGCATTTACATGAAGAGACATTTGGAAACCATTTAGGAAAAAACTCTTCAATACAACACCGAACCCCGACCTTCTTATCACCGTAAAACCAGACAAAACTGACACCTTAGTTTGCGTGCCCACTGGTTCGGGTATGTTCCTATTAAATAAGTCAATTTCTATTTTATTATTAAACAATAGGTAAGA
>JBCFYV010002399.1:0-39700 GCA_039000515.1 Timema cristinae
TAATATATATTTCATCCCAACCGTATAGTTACTTCAAATGAAGACTAGCCCGTACTAATGACACGTCTTTCAGCGCGATTTTTTAGTAGGTAGCCAGCCATAAAATCACAATGTGTGGGCTTGAATTTCTTTCTCCTATTTGGAGTCCTTTTCACTCATGTTTGACTTAATTTTCTCATATAAATGTGAATTCCACTCTTACCCAAAAGTGTTTTCTAAAATAGTAAGATAAACATTTTGCTTCGACCTACAATTGATCTAAATTTTCTCTTTCTGCAGCGACGTCACCATGAACCTCATAAAATGGTTTTGTCATGGCAGGGACGGGTTCCAAGTATGCCAGATTATAGTTGATACCTCTGTACCAGTTCAAAATACATAAAACATATAGTTATAACTATATATATCATAGCTAGTTTCAGACTTTATACCCTACTTCTATGAATGTGGCACTCCTATTAACTGTACTTAAGGTGGGATCAAAGGGGATGCCAGGAAAACTAGTTTTTTTTTTTCAGTTTTCATAGCAAACAATTTTTTTTTCGGCAAATTAAATCAAATATTGCTCCAGTACAAACATAACGTAACTCAAGTTGGCCCGCCACATTGCTGAAAAAAACCTTTTTTTGTCTAATCGTTTGTGCTCTATTTGTGCTCATATGTGCCCGAACATGAACATTTGTGCTGTGAAACTGGCCAATTTAGAAAATATTTAATGTGGTGGGCCAACTTGAGCTCAAGCTAGCCCACCACATATTGAAAAACACAACATAACAAAATTTATTTAAGTCAATCCATTGTGCTCCATTTGTGCTCATATGTGCCCGAAAATGAACATTTGTGCTTTAAAATTATAAAATCTAAAGAACAATTAATGTGGCGGGCTAACTTGAGTCTTCCTTATACCATAACCTGTAGAAAAATTTAATTCAAGCAGGCCCGCCACATTTTTAAATATCAATGTAACAAAATTCTGTTTTCACCATTCGTTTGTGCTCATATGTGCCCAAAAATGAGTATTTGTGCTCTTATAATTAGAAAATCTTGAAAACAGTTAATGTGGTGGGCTAGCTTGAGCTCTAGTTGGATCGCCTTCATTAAATGTTATCTAAAAGGCCTAGATTCACAGCCCTAACGTTAATTTTCGGGCACATATGAGCACAAACTAAGAACAAACGAATGGTGAATACAGAATTTTGTTACATTGATATTTAAAAATGTGGCTGGCCAGCTTGAACTATATTTTTCTACAGTTTATGATATAGGGAAGGTTCAAGTTAGCCCGCCACATTAAATGTTCTCTAGATTTTCTAATTTTAAAGCACAAATGTTCATTTTCGGGCACATATGAGCACAAATGGAACACAATGGATTGACTTAAATAAATTTGGTTATGTTGTGTTTTTCAATATGTGGCGGGCTAGCTTGAGCTCAAGTTGTCCCACCACATTAAATATTTTCTAAAATGGCCAGTTTAACAGCACAAATGTTCATGTTCGGGCACATATGAACATAAATAGAGCACAAACGATTAGACAAAAAAAAATTTTTTTTCGGCAATGTGGCGGGCCAACTTGAGTCACGTACAAACATAGAGTTTAATTTTCTTCACATGTTGATATCAACAGTTGTTAAATTTCTGTCATGAGTGTCCTAGAATTTTGTGAAAACTTTTTCTCCTCGTTTAAAATGTTTTCTCATTAAATGATGCTATGCTCATAGCAGATATTCAAGAACAGCTATTGATATTGCCATGTATAGAAAATTAAACTATATGTCTCTAATGAAGCATTTGATTTAAAAAAGTTTGTTGTGAAAACTGCAAAAACACTTAATTTTTCTCGCGTCCTCTTCCAACCCACCTTAACTTGTTCACTAAATAAATTAAAACACTAAAGTGAATTATGAAATCTAATATTTACAGTTGTGAATACAATTATGTCTTCGACTAATCGCCGGAGGATATGTCCATCAAATATTCTGTAAAGGTGCTGCTGCTAGGCCTACTAATTATTGAATGTGTGAATATATTAATTTGTGCGCTGCAGTGAGGATACCGAATAGTATCAGATAAGATGCTGGGAGGTGTGCCCGAAAGTGGAGAGGGATCATTTGAATTATATCACCATGAATATCCATAAAATCAAGATGTAAACAACTATTGGTAGGTCAATATAAAATAAATTTGTTTTAGTAAGGATGCTGTGGTCCTTTCGTGTTAGGAACTATTAATTTGGTTATATATATGTACAGCTTTTTAGAACTTTAATATTTATTATAAATTTTTTATACTCAAGATTTTCAAGCAATAAAATTTATTGCAAGTCGAAAAAGAGCTGATTATATTATTATTATTATTATTATTATTATTATTATTATTATTATATTATTAATTAGCACCGCGTCTTACTACCCGTTCCGGTTATACGCACTTACGCTAATGTGTAATGGTAGGGTGATTGCGAGATGAAATGGAGGACCTGCAATTTAATGTGGAATCCGAACCACGGTGGAGGCCTGGCATTCCACACATTCACAAGTTGTGATTAATACACTTCTTGTCAGAGGAGAAGGAAGGGTTTGGTAATCAGATAAATCTGTGCCGGGACCGAGGATTGAACCTCAGACCCCCAACACAGAAGTCTGACACCTTACCCCTAGACCCCAGGTCAACTCATAATTTTAAAGCTTCACAATAATGGAATAAATGGTTTGTCTCGTCAATTCTAAAACAATCGTGGCAACGCTGTAAATGGGTGACCCTAGTAAATTGCTAAATGGTACACGTAGTTCTCGGTATTCCTACAAGTATCGTTACACTATGGTTACCAAACTATTTTAAATTTTAATTTTATAATTAATCTTTTAAAGCTTAGTATTAAACTAATAAATTATATATAAATAACTCAAACAAGGAGAAACATATTATCTAGCCTTGTGATTTCTTCTTTTTCCAACATTAATACTTGTATCCATTTTAATCTTGTTCAAGTTATTCATTTAAAATAATATAAAAAAATAATTGAACATTAAATAAGAATTATAATCTAAGAATATTGAAGTAAAAATAGTTCTGCCTTATATAGTAAAATTAAATTTTGAATATTTCACTTACGGAAGTCATTATTAGCAAAATAGTGTGAGGCTGAAATTTTTATGGTTTTCATTGTATAATTTAATTAGTTTGATTAGTAGAAGTTATACAGAGTTTTTTTTTTCTAGATATTATAAATTCCTTTTCATTGGTGAAAACCGATTTCAAATCCATACAACGGTTTTGTCACAATCTTTTATTTTGTAATACCATGTTTTTATGGGTGAACGAGTGTTGACCAGCACCTTAAACCAATTTCAAAGTTTAAAATTTTCACAATTTTTTTATTTTTGATCATTTGGGTGGTTGTATAAACTGCTTGAAACTTTTACATTTCCTAGCACATTAACATAATATTCATACCAGTTTTTTAAATTATTAGCTCTCCTTCAACACAGATCTTGATTTTAAAATTTTAAAAAATCATAATTTTCTATATATCTGCGAAATTTATATTTTCCAACACATTTAAAAATGGTGTTTTCTCTAAGTCTTGAACATTTTTCTCACTCTCCATTTTATTCCAATTCTTTTTTTAATTTTAAAAATGTTTTTCTTTTGGGGTGTTCTCTTTACCATCTAGTTGAATTTAAAGTATTTACTACCCTGATAAATGGTTGATACATTTAGTTTAGGAAATTTCCAGCCCTGACCATTTTTGAGTGATTTGTATCTTTAGAAACTTCGATGGGAACACCTTTCTATTTTGTGGACTTTTATTTTGAAATTTAAGAATGTTCAAACATTCATTGCAGTTTGGGGTAGTCCTTATACAGGCCTGACCAATTTCAATCTTGAATCTTCTTCCACAATTATAAGTAATTAATTATTTCAGTTTTTGGGAATTTCAAAACCTCCCCATTTCAATACCACCCTCCCCCCACTTAAAAGAGGGAATAAATAGCACCCAAATTTTGATATTTGGAGTGAAATTTCTCTACATTCATGGCAAATTTAATTTTCTAACCACCCTAAAAGTTTTTTTTACACCTTACTACCACTCCCCTTCTCCTTTCCCTCCATATTTCCCGGGGTTATATTTTTAAATTTTTAATTTTCAGAATTTAATGCTTATTTGTAGACCCTAAGAAACCCTAAACCCACTTGCCAAATATATATTTTATCCCAACCAGAGTAGTAGCTATTTGTACTAGTTTAGGAAATTGTCCCCCCTCCCCGTTTATCTAGTTCCTACTTAGGAATTTATATTTTTATTAAGTTATCTGGGGGGTTCTTCTATCTGATTGGCTAATTTAAATTTTCTTCCCCACCTAAAAGTGTTTTTTTCTTATAACCTTCCCCCTTTTATCTTATTTCCCGAGGTCCCATTTTAAATTTGTGACTCTTATGGTTATTTTAAGTAGTCCCTTTACATTCCTTCGAAATTTCATTTTTAAACCACACTAAGAAGAAGAATTTTTTATTAATTTTGGAAAACTTAAACTCCCAACTTCCCCCTTTCCTCCCGTCTACCTGTCTACCAAATTTAGACTTAACCACACTTACAACTATTTTTTTGATTAGATCCCCACTCCTATTTCCCGGAATCCCGTTAGCAATTTTAAGGTTTTCAGGAATTTTAATTATTCGGAGTGGTCTCTTAACCTGTCTGCCAAATTTTAATTTTCTATTTCATCTAAAAAGTTTTTTGCTAACCATAGCTTCCTACCCACCCCAATTAGAAATTTCCTGTTTTTAAAATTTTCTAATTATATGGTCCAATCACTCTACCATGCTGTCAAATTTCAGTTTTCCAGCTGATCTGGAGGGCGATTTTCATCTTTATATATATCTTTATATATATAAGTTGTGTATACTCGGCCAAGATCCGGACCCCAACCTCCCAATAACAGACAAACCAGGTTTAATGAGCCTGACATTTAGTCCGCGTACCCACCTATGTGTGTGATATCAAAGCTAATAGCTACTAGATCTTATTCAAATTGCTTACATACAATAGAAGGTGTTGGGAACATAAATGCACACATGGTCTACGTCATCATATACAGATAAGATAGCTTTCATTATTTATCTAACGTGAGTCAGAATAAAGTCAGTATGAAAGTAGTCGACCATGGTTTCACAATGAAAACAGTGTTTGTATTAAGAGTAATTTTTTCACCAAAACATTAATACGATTGGTATACGAGTTTCAATAATTTAGACCTTCAGTAAAGCAGACGTAAGTATTGACATTATAATTTCTATGAATCTCAACACAAAAACTGTGAATCAATGTAATAACGGGAATGTCTTTAAGGAGGAGACCAAAATTATCTTTTTAACATTCTAAAAATATGTTCACAATAAATATACCTCTTTGCCTTGGCTCAAATATGTCCATCTAGGGCGTTCTACAAAAGTTTATGGAGGAAAAAGGAATTGGGTGGTCTAACCTGTGGTGGCTCGTAGGGAAGTCCTTCAACAGCGAAATTATTAATTTCTGCATCATAAGAACTTGACGTCTTAATTTTACACTTGATTAGAGATTAAGAGAATAAATCTTAATTTTACACTTTATCAGAGATTAAGAGAATAAAATCACGAGAGGGGCTTGATTATATACTATCTTAATTATGTTTTAAACTTGTCAATTTTTTTAAATCTTAGATCGCATTATATTCTTCTCCGCGTTTCACATAACCTTAAACCATTAATAACGCTAGTGTGGAGGGGACGAGAAGGATATAATTTAGAGGAAAGGTACCCGTATTTCCATGGCGAAAGTAGAAAGCCAATATAACTGGCCTGAATTCGAATCCAAACTAATTGAACTTGACATTTAGACCACGTGCCCAGCTGTGTGGGTAATTTAATGTTTAAATGTATATATATATTCCATCCTTGTCAAGATATAAATTTAATACTATTCAAACTTCCAACAATTGAAACACCAAAGTTAATGTTGCAGTTCAATAAAATAGAGGATTAGCTCAGTTACTGTCTTTACCAAGCGAGCCAATATGTTTATTAACGTAATTAATGTTTTTGACACTACTAGAAAAAATATAAAAATAAATCATATATAATTAAATTGTTTAGTAATCAATTTTAATTGTGTATTATCTACAATACACTCAGTTTACATTAAATTGTGTCTTAGCCTGAATGACTAAAATATTGACTTATTTTTTAAGTCATACACCATATTTGAGCCAAGCAAAATAAGCTTTCTTTCTTTCTTTCAGGATAAGCAGGGTACTAGTTATTTGGACTAAAGTGTAGGCCAAATGACTTTAGGTCAAATGCCTGTTGCGAAATTAATTTTTAGCCTAAATGACTTTAGGCTAAATGACTTTTCGTCAAATTAATTTTTAGACCATTTATTTAAAGTGTTTGTGTTGTCTTCGGAAACATTCGTTATGATTGTGATGTTACTAGATGGTGAGGGTGTGTAATGTTTAGTGAAATAGTATATACTACCGTTTCAAAAAACATATGTCTTCTCTCAATTTACTACTTCACAAGGTATAGCAACCAGCACGTCCATTAACCTGTAGTACCACTTTTGTATGTTGAACGTCTTGCCAAAGTTTTGTATTAGTTTTTGTACCTTATTGTACCATAAATAAAAAGTTTTGTACCCGTACCCTTTTTGATTAATTAGCATATACATTTTAATAATTTTGTTTTACTTTGAATTTTGAACTCTTTTCAATCCAAATCTTTACATTAGTTTTGTACCATTTTGTTCCACAAATAAAAAGTTTTGTACTCGAATTTGTTTTGAGTAATTAGCATATGAATGTGGCCACTCCATGCTAATAATTAGCATATGAATGGGGCCACTCCAAGTTAATAATTTGGTATTATTTTGAATTTTGAACTTTTTTCAGTGCCAACGTATATTTTATCTGTTTTTCTGCGTATATTTATTTACTAATTTTGTTAAATGAATTAATCAACCATTCATTTTTTTATAACTATTTTTAACTTAACTTGAGTTTGCTCACGGCTTCACTCACATTTAAGTTGGGTAAATTAACTTATTTCTAGCGAATAATCTAAACCAGGTTTTCTCAAACTTATGCACTGGAGCCTTACATGAACATTAAAAGTAATTTTTAAGCCTCACTTTCTTAGAATAAAAATAACCTTTTTACGTTAAAATACAAAAATGAGGCATTTATTATTGCATTAATTTTTTTTAAAGGAACTTTGTAGGAGTTTATTAAGAATAGACTAGTAAAGTTTTGTAAAACATTAATAAAATATCAATTTTGTTTTAACATTTTATGACGGAAATTTTATTCATGAAAAATGTGTCATTTGTAAGAATGGGTTTCTGTTACTTTCACAAAGATGGTCCAGTCAGCTTCTGTTTACATACGAGTAACACACATAGAAGGCATTTTTCAACTGACAGTCTATTTCTGTAATTCAAATTATCATACTTGTTGAGAAATTACTTTCATACATATGGAATGTAGATGCAAAGATCAAAATTAATTTTATTGCTTCATAAATAAAACAGAATATTAATTTTTTACAGCCAATCAGAATTTAGCAAGTCTAAGAAAGTGAAAAATTGGTTCACAGATATAACGATGCTGCGCCTCACCTGAAATCCCCTCGAGCCTCGCAGTTTGAGAAAGCCTGATCTAAGCTACCAAAAACACATTTTCAGACACGTGTGAGCTAAGAACTTTGTATGTCGATGAAGCCACACAACCACCTATAAGAAGGAACCAAAATATATTTTTTTAATATTTGCAATCTTTGCATGAATATTTGCTCGATTACGCGGAGACATTGTTGAAATGAACACCAAGATAAACAGCTTAGATTTACTATCTAATAAACCAAACTAAATCTAAATAACTGAAAAATACCTACATTAGGGCACAACTGCAAGCACGATAACAATGGCTCTTTTACGTGAAGGCATTTTTACAATGAACACTAATAGAAATAGTTTAAATTTACTATTTAAAAATTATTTAATTTGAAAGAATCACTCAAATAAGCACCTTAACTTTTCAATCAAATGTTCTGTTAGTAATTGTTTCTATTGGTTTTTGAAATTTTTCCGTTCTCCTCCCCAATCATCATTTCTCTAACTCCCATTTAAAAACTTATTGTTTTAAAAATCACTACGTTATCCATAGTTGTACTTCTACCTGCCAGACAAATTTCAATTTTCTACTACACCTAACAAATTTTTTTCTAACTCCAGCGCCCCCCCCCCCCCCGCCCCCCCCCCCCGCTTTGATTTCATGGAGTTCCATTTTAAAATGTTAAAATGTTCAGACTTAATAGTTATTTGTAGTGGTGCAGTTACCGGCATGCTAAATTTCAATTTTTAACCACACTGCACTGAGATGTAGCTGTTTCTATTAGTTTTGTAGATTTTTAACCCATCATCGCCCAACCCCTTTGTCCAAATTCACTTTGAGAAATTTATAGTCTATTATTATTTAGCTATCTGGGATTTGATTTATCTCTACCTATCTGCAAAAATTTTATTTTATACCTCATTCCAATTTTTTTTTCTCTATTGTAATAGTATATCACCACTATTTCTCAGAATGCCATATTAAACTATGATTATTATTATTGTTATTATTATTACTATTATTATTATTATTATTATTATTATTATTATTATTATTATGTAAATGTCTATTTGTATTGGTTCCCATACCTACTTAACGAATTTATATTCTTTACCATACAGAGAAGTAATTGAATGTATTAGTTTTGGAAGTGTTGAACTTCCAAATCCCCTCCCTACCACAATTTCTCCAACTCCTACTGAGAAATTTTAAGATTTATTTGTTTATCATGATCGGTCCTTATACCCAAGGTTATAGAGTATAAGCGTTGAATGTATATATATCTACACTATACATTCAACGGTACAAGTTTGGCTCGTTCCCTATACCTGCCAGCATTCAACCCTACTCTAGCGCGGCGCTGCTGTGACGTCAGCTCGTGACCTAGCCGAGCTTGCTTCTTAGCAGCACATGTGACTGTGCGGTGTCGCTCTCGTTATTAGCTTCTTATTTAGGTCGAGTATGCTACTAAAGTCACTGTGAATAGTAAATGCTTGTGTGTTTTTTGTAAGCTTTCCTATTATTTATGCGTGAAGTGTTACGAAAAGTGTCATAACAATACTACCGTTGCCGTGTGCAATAAAAGTAATCTAACTAAGGGATATGGTGTTATACACAATATTTTCATAAATTATTATTATTATTATTATTATTATTATTATTAGCACCGCGTCTTACTACCCATTCGGGTTATACGCACTTACGCTAATGTGTAATGGTAGGGTGATTGTGAGATGAAATGAAGGACCTACAGTTTAACGTGGAATCCGAACCACGGTGGAGGCCTGGCATTCCCCATATTCACAAGATGTCTTGTCAGAGGTGAAGGAAGGGTTTGGTAATCAGATAAATCTTTGCCGGGACCGAGGATTGAACCCCGGCCGCCAGCATAGAAGTCTGACACCTTACCCCTAGACCACCAGGTCACCTATTTTCATAAAGATTCTGATGTTAGACGAAGATGTATTCACTATTGAACGGGATGGAAAATTGAATCCTGATTCGTATTTTATTTGCTCAGAACATTTTTTTCCCCTGATGATTATGAACAACACTTTCAGGCCTAACTGCTATTCTTTCTTAAGAAAATATAATTAAAATCGCCTGCTATACCCTCCCTTATTTGTGGTGTCTCCTAAAAGGTTATCCAAGGGAAAAAATATTACCCGTGAATCGAGGCAGAGTATTATTAGATTTACGAAATAAATATTAAATGATTTCATGGTGAGTAAAAATATTTGGGGGGACATGTCACCCCCAATATTTTTACTTTATGAGAAAGTCCCCCTAATACTTTTGCTTTAGGGAAAGTCCCCTTTTATATTGAATTGAATTTACCGATTTGTTTAAATAGTTTACTTAATTGCAAGATTTCACATATGCATTTTATAACCTTATTAAACAAATTGACCTTGCTTCATTAATGCGGACAGCAGTCTGGAAGAGAAATTTCACCATGCAAGGTGGACATAATTTTAAGTTATCCATATCACCTTAAAACATACTTTAGAAACATTATTTCTCAGATGTAATAAATCACGTATCTGTATTACATACATAAATATGTATTGTCAATGTTCACTTAAATGAAGTATTAACTATTCAATATAAATTTAATAACCATCTTGTAAGTAGGCCGATTCATAAACCAGTTTGTATTGTAGTGAAAAGCTTGAATTTATATTAATGATCATCTCAGAGTGTCAAACTATATATTTAAAGAGTCATAATAGATTCAGCTACATTTATGTTATATAGGTTGGTGACCCCTCAAAGTTGGAAATAAAGTTGTCCTCCAAAATTGCAAAGTCAAGCGCAATATACTATATTCTATAGGTATGCAGAGAAAGGAAACCAAAGATGATGTAGATGTTTTTCAATTTATCCCTCAAAACAAAAGCAACGAAACAAGTCAACCAATTGGGGTATCTCAAAACATAAGCAACGAAACAAGTCAACCAATTGGGGTATCTCAAAACATAAGCAATGAAACAAGTCAACCAATTGTGAATAAGATTGAAACAATTAAAACATATCTTTAATAATTTCAAAAGGAAAACAAAATATTGAAATCCAAACTATTGAAATGAAAATCTCTGAAAATCCGTAGATTAAGGAGCATACTTATCTTATATATAATTTTATAAGCCCGAAAGTAGCCATTTATTTATCTGACACTTTCTCTCTCACTTTCTCGACCCTCACACACACACACACACACACACACACACACACACACACACACAAACACACACACACACACACGCACACATTCTATTACATCACTTTCTCACACATCTTCTATCATTCTTTCTCAGACTTTCTCCCTCTTTATCACACTCTCTCCCCTCACACACACTATTAAAAACTCTATCCGACATTATATTTATCACACTTACTCTTAATCTCTCTCAAACTCTGCATCTCTCTCAAACTTTCTCTTACATGCTCTTACATTTTCCCTCTCTCTCACTTTCTCAAACACCCTCTCTGTTTATTTTACTGTCTCAAACTCTTTAAATTTCTCAAACTATCTCTCAAACTCTCTCCATCAAATTCGTTCTATTTCAAACAATCTCTCGAACTTTCTCTCATCCAAACTATCTCTATATGTCTCTTAATCTCTTTCAATCTCTCTTTCTATCAAACACACTCTCTCTCAATCTTTCTCACTCAAACTTTCTTCTCTAAAACTTTATCTCTTTAAAACTTTCTCTTGCTCTAACGTTCTCTCTAAAAGTCTCTCTCACACGGCCTCGCATTTTCGCTCTCTTTCACACAATACATCTCACAGTCTCTCTCCCAAAATTTCACTTAAACGATATATCTCACGCTCTCTATCTTTATCACACACACACTCCCTTACACACTTTATCAGACACTCTCCGTTATATACTCTCTCTTTATATACTCTCTCTCACTTTATCTCACACACACTCTCTCAAATACACTCTCACGTTCTCTTACACACACTCTCTCACTATCACTCGTTGACACTCACTCAATATCTCTCACTTGCTCATTCTCAGTCTAAATAAGTCCCCTTCTAGATGTAGTTCACACCTTCTGATATTTTCGAATATGAAGCTAAAATACTTGAATAAAACTGTAAATAACTTCTAAAGACATTTAATTTTAAAAAATGTGCCAAGTGATTGAGGTGACTGAGGTGAGGACCCCTCCAAATAGTTTCTTGAGACATTCAGTTTTAAAAATTTGCTGGGAAGGAAGCACTCCAAATAGATTATGCATGCATATAATTTCCAAAAATAGCCCAGGTGACAACGCCAAATAGATTCTAAATACTTTCAATTAAAAACTAATCCAGGTGAGAATCTTTCCAAATAAAGTAATATTTAATCAGAAGATAACAACGTTAATAAGGCTACTTTTGAGTGATGTGGTTAGAGAAATATTTTTATATTGTAATAAAAATAATAACTTTAATATTTGTATTAATTCCTTGTATTTTCTTCTTAGAGAACATACCATTTCTGCTATTATTTTACAATAATTTGGTTTACATTTTCGCTGTATATTATGTATGTTTTCATCATTTGTAATTGCTCAACTGTTTGTGCACCCCCCCCCCCCCCCCCGGTGCAGTGTTAGTCAACCTCCAGAAAGGGGAGATGGGCCACAAAAGGTTGGGAACCACTGATCTAGCACATGGTCCTACTCTTATCAACAATTTGGCCTAAGTACTCGCTCGTGTAGCTTCCTTGTCTGTCGATCACTTTGTTCACACGTATCGACTAGTTTATTGTTGATTAGTTTTATACACCCAAATTGGTCAACTATTCGTGTGTAGATCACTTTATCCTCCTATGCATGAGCTAGTCGACCAGTGGGTCATATTAGGGTTGGATACTTGACCCACCTAGCATTCCAAATATTTTTCTACTTTTTGTCGACCAATTGGCTCTTTATCACAAGGTCCTACTCACATTGACCATGTGATCGACATTGCTTTTGCGTGACAGTCACTTGTCTGTCGACCACTTTTTCCACACATGTTAACCAGTGTGCTGTCGATCAGTTAGCTGGAGCCCCCATTGGTCGGCCAGTTTGCTGTCACTTTGTCCACCTAAGCATGAACTTGTCAACCAGTTGTTCCAAATCGTGTCGGCCGCATGTCTCATCTAGCCTTCGACATATTTTTTACAACTTATCGACCAGTTTGTATGATGCCAGTGATTAAATATGAACCTGTAACTAATTTTGTTTACAAGTACAACTATAGAACTTAGGGCTAGAAATTTAAATCTTATCATTAATGGCAATCAGTCCTAGTTAAATATAATTGTGTCTAAATAATATCAAGATCATTACACTTATTGTATTTCGTTGAATATCACATTTAAAAAAAAAGTGTTTATCATACTTTAAAAAACCATTAATTAATGTCATTTTTATCCCACATATTCCAAAAAATGTATTTAATTTTGTATATTAACTTGTTGGAATATGTAATCATCTCTACAAACAGCACAGTGAATTTGTTCTTATTAGCATCAAATCATATATTTCTTGAGTTTCCCTGGCTAGGCCAGGGGAGGATCCAGGTGGGTTTGGGTGCAATTGTCCCATCCTGCATAAAAAATAATCATAAATATCGAAACCAGTACTTTAAAGCTGTAAGGAATGACTAACACCTTCCTCATCCTATCTCCTAAACAACCTAATCAAAATTATTCAACATCTCTTTCAACTTAGCTCTAGAGCAAAGCAAGGGTGTTAAAACTAAAATTTTCCAGTATTTATATTATTAAGTTTAGTATTAGAATAATTTTTTTTTCTTTTATTACTGAAAGACTTTAGACCTATGTACAGTATATATTTATTACTTTTATTGTGACGGCGACTTTTTGTTTTATGTTATTTTTGTATTAAATTTACAAATTGGTTAATCCAAATTGTGTTCTTTCTCAAAGTATTATTGTTATTGTTATTATTATTAAATTAATTGTTAATTTCAACTTGTTTGTTAAATTCGCAATATTATAATTAAAATATTATAAATTAAAATCTTTATTAATAAAAATTATTAAATTTATCCTTGAAGGAGCCTTGTGAAAACCAATTCACCCCACAACTAGCCCTGGATCCACCCTTGAGCTAGGCGTAGTTAAAAGTATTTTTCCTTCTAACGGTAGCATTGTATTCCACCAAACCTCTCTGTAAACATTTCCTGTTAGGCTACTTACTAATCCCCTCTTTCCTTACTTTTATTTGTACTCAAAGTGAGAAGTTAGTGAGAGTGAGAGGTAATGATATTGTCTCCCTCTTTAACCGGACCGTCACGAGCACGACAGACCGATAGTACTACGCTCTATCGGAATATATCTGTCCCTAGCAGCCTGTGCACACCGTTAAGGTGATTCGACAAGCAAGCTTCTCCTAGAATGAATAGGCTATAACATTTTGACAGGGAATATTTAACATGGTTGAAGGTTGGTGTTGTGTTGTGAAGAGGGGGATGGGCAGGTGGAGTGGGAAAGTAAGCTGGGATTGCCAGCTCTTTGTTCACAACAGTGTTGTCAGTGTTGTCTTTTTTTTCCACTAATTTAGAACATGAATGGTCACTGCATGGCTCACCCGGGAGTTGTGGTCTTGAGTTTGAATCCCGGCTACTAAGATTAAAAGAATATTAATAATTTAAAATAATGAACTAATGATACACGTGTCGCAAAGTATTTATTGTACTGAATACTATTAGGCCTTTATTTACAAAATGTGTTCTTAGAAGAAGAAAAAATATATTACCAGGCAATTTAATTGAATAATTTGAGTGGTGAAAGTTTAAGGGTTCTTTTGTTATTCTTTTAGCACCGAGTCGTACTAACCGTTCGCGGTATACTCATATGTACTAATTACGCTAATTAGTTAGGGATTAAGAAAGCTGAATTTAGAGGAAGTGCACTCTCATTTGCGTAGAGAGAGAGTGTGGGAAACAATTTATAATAAAACTACCCTCTGTATACCTGACGGAGATCAAACCCCGATCTCCCTGTATTTAACGCTCTAGTCTACGACGAGAATGCCGCATTAGATGTCATGTTAGCACCGGAGCAGGTTTTAGAGTTCTTTATTTGTAGTAAAAAAAGTAATACTTTTCGTTGTTGTTATTATTATAATAGTTAACAGAGCTCATGATGGGCACCTTACAAACCGGCCGGAAAGCTGTAAAAATGTTGGAATGCCACGTAGGTCAAATGACCTACAGGATTAGGACCAACTGGTCGACAAGCTTGTGCATAAGAAGGCAAAGTGATCGATAGCCTACTGGTTGACCAAATAAATAAAAATATTTTAAAGCTTGAGTGTGTCAAGTGATCGACACGTTTAGGACCATGTGATAAGATATACAACTGTTTGACACGAGAGGACATGTTGGCATACAAAAGTGGAGATGGATTCAATGAAACAATTGACCGACAAGTCAATACATTGCAAACAACGTGTTCCACAACAAAATCGTAAACGGAAAATAGCAAGTAGTCTATGAAAACTTATTTTTTAACCAAATTTATAGCTCTAATAAATACCCACATTTGTGGTCACAAGGTCCAATGCGTCATTCGCATTCCTTATTCTGCTTATAGCTCAAACGGGGCGTGAAAAGCTAAGGGAAAAAAATACCAATTTTTTTAGCCCCGCATCTTACTAACCGTTCGTGTATACACTAATTTTGTGGATTAAAATCATCATTAGTAAGGTATCAATTTTCTAAGTTGGTCTTTTTGGGTTAATTGACTAACACTTTTATATCGTCAGTGTGCGTGGATATGAGATCATGAGCGAGGGACGAGTCCTGGATAACTCAGTGCTAGAACATTGACGCGCTAAGATCCCGAGTTCAATTTTATTCTATCTGAAGTGTTTGTTTTTTTGCAACATAACCCTCTAACTGCCAGAGGGATAGAACAAATTCTAAATATTAAACAACTCTAGAAGCTATCTGAAGTGGTTTTGGGAACAACTACCGAAGACTAGGAAAATTTCTAAATGCTAAACACCTTTGGAAGCTATCTGAAGCTTTTTCTTTGCAATATAACATCGCAACTGCCGAAGGCTAGGAAAAATTATAAATACTAAACACCTCTAGAATCCACCTGAAGGTTTTTTTTTTTGCGACATAACCTCATAGCTGCCGAAGGCTAGAAAATATTCTGAATATTAAACACCTCTAGTAGCTATCAGAAGTGGTTTATTTTTGCGACATATCCCCATAGCTGCCGAAGACTAGGAAATATTCTGAATATTAAACAACTCTAGAAGCTATCAGAAGTGTTTTTTTTGGCAACATAATCCCCTAATTGCTGAAGGCTAGGAAATATTCTAACTATTAAACACCTCTAGTAGCTCTCCGAAGTGATTTTTATGGTTGCACAGCTCCCTAATTTGTACTTGTATCTTAATTTTGTATATTGTTTGCATCATAAATAAAGTCCTGTATAGTTTGTTCATAAATTTTTGTGGAGGGTTTGAAACCCCACCTCCCCATATGCGGCCTTGTATGTACGTGGAAACATCGTGGATCAAATATTTCATTGTTTTAAGTTTATAATAATTCGTGTTCGATTTCGCCTTTTTGTTTCGTTTTCTTGGTTTTTATGCACATTTCATTTTTAAGGTTGAACTTAGCCATGTTCAATAAACACGCCAAATTATGTGTTTTTTTTAGAAAATGTCTAAAGAATGCAGAGTACTCATGTGACATTATATATATTTTCAAAGCTTTTAAGATCGTTTTAATGTGAAATTTATAACCAGTAATTAAAGGGAAACTCAGTTTTATACATCCATGAAGTTAATTGTAATATTCAGATAAACAATAGGTCTAAAATCAATACGCATTTTGATCTACCAAGAGATGAGTTCCTTTTGACATTTTGAGTTTAAGAATAAAACTTAACACAGTACAATATTATCCAAGTGCCAAATTACTAGAGGAAGGAAAAAGAGACAAAATAAATGTCACAACTCGTCACTAAAGTAGTAAGACGCAGTGCTATATATACATATAAAGCACTTAAAAGTGAGTCATTAGTTGGAGACCGGGGTAGCCCGGTCCTTCCTTGGTCGGCTAGTCTGTGTTATCGGTAGGTACAGTCAAACCAAGAAGTTTCAGGAAATGGACATAACAAATTTACGTTTGCATTGATCAACGCGGTGTAAGGGTTCGGCCAGACTGACAAGCGCGCAAGCGACTGGGTGGCCAAACTGGCGAGCACGTAATTAGCAGACCCTAGTTCATCAGAGAAAATGTCTCTGTCAAAGACACTTGGTACATCTCTATTCCTCGAAAATTTTTACAGAAAATATTGTGTATTTATAAAAAAGAAGGGTGACCTGGTGGTCTAGGGGTAAGGTGTCAGACTTCTATGCTGGCGGCCGGGGTTCAATCCTCGGTCCCGGCACAGTTTTATCTGATTTACAAACCCTTCCTTCACCTCTGACAAGACATCTTGTGAATGTGGGGAATGCCAGGCCTCCACCGTGGTTCGGATTCCACGTTAAACTGTATGTCCTCCATTCCATCTCACAATCACCCTCCCTACCATTACACATTAAAGTAAGTGCGTATAACCCGAACGGGTAGTAAGACGCGGTGCTAATAATAATAATATAAAAAAAAAAAGTAGGAGTGCATCCAATTAATAAATTGAGAAATGTGTATGGTACTGTACTGAAGTGTTTTAAAATCAGATTAGCAGCACCAGTGGCGGAATGGTGCGTTGCACTCGATAGCTTTTGACTAGGAGGCAAAGGTTCGAATCTTGGCTCAGTGAACTGAAGGTGATTTTTAAAACTTATTTATTGTTGTGGTTTTTTCATACTTTCTCCAAACTAATGGTGATTCTTATTTGTAAAGGCCTACTTTGATTATAATATTGAAGTATTTTAACATATCGGGCTTACATATATACATTATATTATTTATGGTCTTACCAATTAAATTAGGCCATTAATAGAAAGTGTGTTAAACCTATCACTGATAGAAAAAAGTCAAATATCATGTCAAAATAAGAAGTTTCCCTAGCACTCAATGAACCAACATACAATAATATTGCCTAGCGCCTGGAAACTAGACTGTACCGGGTCGAGCGCGCGCGCTTGAAAAATAGAACCAGTTCTATCTTTCAAGCGCGCGCGCTCAGTTGCTCGCTCGCTCGCTCGCTCCAGTGTGGCCACCCCCCATTACAATCAATGTGTTCTATTTTATATTTTTTTTTTAAAGGCCGCCTATTGTGAGTCGCAACGGGGTGGCCAACTCCGACCAGGAGAAGGCCGATGCTCTCGCTGAGCACTTAGAGGCGCAATTTGTACCGACTGACAACCCGTCAGACCCGGTGCACGTTGCGCACGTGGCGCAGGTCATCAGTGCGGTCTCGTACAGACCCTTGGATGAACCTGAACCCACGGAGGTGACAGAAATGTCACGGGCGATAGCCGCTCTAAGACAAAACAAGGCCCCCGGATCCGACGGTATCAGTAACGCGGTCCTCAGAAAGCTGCCCTTGGAGGCGATTAACTTCCTTGTGGAGTTATTCAACGCCGTCCTGTTCCTGAGTCACTTCCCCGAGCTCTGGAAGCATGCCAACGTCCTCTGATTTCATAAACCGGGTAAGGACCCGGCCCTAGCTTCGTCCTACCGACCGATCAGCTTGCTCGACTGTCTGGGCAAGTTGTTCGAGAGACTAATAATGACGAGACTGACCCGACATGTTCGCGAGGGGGGCATCTTGGTGGACGAGCAGTTCGGCTTTCGGGCGGGACACGCTACGTCTCATCAACTTGTCCGGCTCGTGGAACAGGTTACGAGGAACTTCAACATCAACAGGCTGACTGGTGCTGTCTTTCTTGACGTGGCAAAGGCCTTCGACCGTGTTTGGCACGAGGGTCTCCTTTTCAAACTCCTCTCCCTGAACCTGCCCTTCTAACTAGTTAAGGTTGTTCAATCTTATCTTTCTCATCGCACCTTTTCCACTACCTTTGGGAACGCCACCTCCCAAGTCAGAAGCATCCGGGCTGGAGTGCCACAGGGTTCCATGGTGGGCCCGCTGCTCTTCAGTCTCTATGTGAACGACATTCCAAAATCCCCAGGCACCGAGTTGGCTCTGTATGCGGACGACACGGCTCTAGTAGCGGAGTCGTGGCGAGGGCAGCTGGTGGAGAGGCGACTCCAGACGCACCTGACGCAGTTGGAGGGGTGGCTGACAACCTGGAGAACAAGTATTAACGTGGAGAAGAGCACTGCAATGCTCTTCACATGGAAAAGAAAGTACTACAGGCCGGCTCCACTCCGGCTGTTCGGAGAACAGATCAGATGGGCGGACAGTGTTAAGTACCTGGGACTTACGCTGGACGCAAAACTGACCTGGAGACGACACTGCAACGAGAGACTCAACAAGGCGAGGCAAAGGCTGGGAGTCCTAGGCCCACTGCTTAACAGGCGTAGCGCCCTGTCTACAAGGAACGGTCTGACGCTGTACAAGCAGTTGCTCAGGCCGATCCTCGACTATGCGTGTCCCACTTGGGGTCACCTGGCGGACACGTATATGAGGAGGATGCAGGCGTTCCAGAGCGTATGTCTGAGGATCATTGTGGGCGCACCTTGGTATGTCCGGAATGAGACTCTTCATCGCGACCTGGATATGCCTACCATCAAGGACCACTTCCGGAAACTGGCGCAGTCCTTCTACGCCAGACTTCCCGGTGCCACCAATCCTCTTATCCAGGGGCTTGGGAACTACGTCATCGACCCTGGTGGGTGTCATCGACGTCCCAAAGCCCTGCTCGGATAAGCGAGATGTGTCAACAGTGGTTTGGGAGGCTCTCACCCAGCCCCCCATAGAGTAGTGTCTCCGCACGTAACTCTAAAAACCCTTAGTCGGTTTCTCAAATTCTTATCCCCCCTTTTTTACCCCCAATATTACTAATATTATGTAATCTCTGTTTCTTTGTTTCAGAACTTCGCGAAACGCGACAACCCGTTTTTAAATTTTTGCGAACCACACGGTGTGACCAATTGGTCGGTACGTGTTGGAACTTGCTCTCGTGCTCCCCTTCTGGAAGCATCGGAGCATGCCTTTGTCTGTGTCTGTTATATTTTAGTCGCTCGCGCGCTCAGTCTGGCCGTACCCTACATAATAAAATAAAAGAGTAGAGTTAGACTAATAAACCAAACAAATTTGAAATAACGACATTATGTACTACAAAATGATATAAAATCGAAGTATCGAAGTATAAAACGAAAAGTACTTGTATAAGATCAAAAATTATTTAATTTTACAACTATTAAATATCTTATAAATTAAAAACTAATTTTATTTAAAATATTGTAAGTACTTCAATGCATACACTCTATATGCATGTCTAGCTAGAATACATTTAATCTCTATACATTAACTACTTTACCTTAAAATAAGTACGTAAAATGAATAAAATAGTAAGTTTGACTACTTATAACTCGATAACTGTAATGAATTGAAATAAATGAATCTATATTTAGAGTTTATATTTATACACTTATTAAAATAATGCAATAAAATTTTGATGGTCGAATGACCTTAAGTCACGGGACCAGAAAATATTTTAATTTAAGACAAATTTCCGTTTAATAGAGGGTCTGTTTAAGGCAGGTTTCACTGCACATTTAACTGCATACTGTAGGCTACCTGGGAATCGCAGAATATCCACACCAAATGATCATTTTAATGTATTTAGTTTTAGTTAATTAAAGTTAAAGAAACGTTAATTTAATTTAAATTAGTTGGAGCTAAATATGATAGCTTAGTACAGTTTAATGAATGCCTCTGATCAGTTGGAGCAAGAACAGAACAAGGATTAAAATGTCTTTGGTTTACTTTCTCTCTTGGCACATCTTGAAAATTTAGGTTCTAGTGTTGATATACCAAAACTATTAGTAAAGTAAAATATAATATTTATACTATTTGGTCAAAAGCTGATTTATTAATCGACATATTTACTTTACATCCGTTACTGTTTACAGTTTATGATCTGGATCAGTTTTTTATTCAAGCCATATGTTTTCCACTACCCGCCTTCTAGACCTGTCGTAGCTTCATATGGCTTATAATCTAACTTAAGACTAGGACAGGCACAACATCCAGTCCCCAGCCGTTAATTCATCACTGAGGAAGGGTAAACTCGTATTTCATAAATGATACATTTTTCGGCCATGCCGGGATTCGAACCCATGACATTTAACTCGGTAAGAAGACGCACTGTCTACTTAGCTAAGGTGTCGAATTAATCGATAAATTGTTTCCCATTGTTTCGGAATACAATCTTGACAAAGAAGCAGGCACGTATCCAGAATTTTCTTTCCGGGGTGGGAACTCATTCTTCAAATATTGCTCGACGACGACGGTCATCTCAAAACTAAACAGCGGGCTAGGGAGGGTGTGGCGGGAGAATCTGACCTCAATGGAGGGGAAATATATCAAAATTTCGTACAAAAATATATTAAAGAATACCCATCCTTGCATTCACTAATAATGTATATACTTTTTATAACTTTCAATAGAAAATATAATAATTTTACATACATTTTTCTAAAAACTAATACATTTTTTATTCAAAGTCACAAAAATTATATTAATCATTAGTGAATGCATGCATGGGTCAGTTGTAATAATTTTTTTTTCCAAATTTTGATACATTTTTATCTCCGTGTGTCGAGGAATTCATGAGTATATTGCATCTTATTATTCACGATGTTTTATCCGGTAAATAAAGTGAAACTGAAATTAATTACTATTATATTTTTTAATTGAGAATTTATTACTACAAGACAATATATCACTACAAGATAACTTTACAATTTTATATCTTTATATAGTAATTTTTAATTTTTGTTTGGATTTCGGGAGGGGGGGGGGCTTCAGCCCCTCTAGGTCACCCATCCTCTAGATACGTGCCCGTGAAGAAGATGTACTAAAAGTGTGAGTTACATAAATATTTTTTTGTTTTAGATAACCACTACCTTCAATGATCCAGTATGTGATAATGTATTTTCTCATTTCCACACTTGACCCCAAATTGACAGAGGGACGCACCTCCAAGTGTCCTCTATACTGCCGATGTTTTCTCCAGAATAAACTATTCCACGCAGAGTGTGTTGGACAAAGACTGGCTTCCATTGATGCAGACGTGCCAACCCGGGTTCAAACATTAAACTTGAATAATAATTCAATATCATCCCTTGAAAACAATGATTTCCTTGTAAGTAGTATATATACACTTAATATATATCATTGATATACTGTATTAGATTATACATTTGTATATTTCATTTAAAGATAAATTAAAAAATAACTATCGTTCCAAGAATATATTTTTAGCACCGCATCGTACTACCTTTTCGGGTTATAAGCTTATGTACTAATTACGTTAATGATTTTAGGGATTAAGAAGGTTACATTTAGAGGAAGTGTAACCACATTTGCTTGGAGTGAGACTGGAAAACCATTTGGTAAAAACCACCCAAAGTACACCCAACCGAAATTTGAACCTTGGTGTCCTCGTTATCAGCAGTATAGTTAGTCTATTACGAGAGTAACGTGTTAGACAATGTGACCACAGAAGCGAGTCATTCTAAGAATCAAAATGTTAAGAAACTTAAATCACATGATAAATAGAGCTACTTTTTTTATTTGGCTCGAATAAGTGCAAGCCACTAAGTTACCTCATTGCTAAGATGACTTGAGGAACATGGAAGAATCTCTAATGTTCTGGTCACTACTACATTAGAGATGAAATATGGATCTCGGATATTAATTAATAGCTTCATTTTGAGTAAAGGAGATGTTTTTATACACTCTATTTTTGAAAGTTGATGATAATGTCTTTAGATAATAATGTGTAAACAAGTTTTCTTAGCTTATTTATTTGACTTAAAACATTAACTAAGAAAATGTGTGGAATGCCAGGCCTCTACCGTGGTTCGGATTCCACGTTAAACTGTAGGTCCTCCATTTCATTACACAATAGTTCTACCATTACACATTAGCGTAAGTGCGTATAACCCGAACGGGTAGTAAGACGTGATGATGATAGTAATAATAATAAAATAATCATCTAAGAAAATATACAAATGTTTAAAAAACGCAAAATTTTAAAAACAACTTTAATACATAATAATATACAAACTCACGAAAGAACTGAAAAACATTTACCCTTGTTATTTAGTATCATAAAATGGAATAAGTCAAGTCCCAAAAATGTTATTGAGATACATGCACTGTATAAAAACCTTAAATTCAAACATTCAATATTGTACTAGTAATTTCAAAATGTCAGTGGAATATCGTGATAAATGATTGAATATTCGATACTAGTTGAGTCCAAAAGTGCTATACGGGCTTGTAGTGTACTTATTAGGTTATCTGTATAAAATATTTAACCATTTAACTCAAGTGTATTGCATCAAATTTTGTCTCATGTGAAAGTTCTCATGTGTCACATGTTTCCTCTGGCTCGTACACAGATTCTCTTGCGTGCCTCATGTGAAAGGTTCCACTTACTCCATTGTATTTGCTGTACCGCCACATGAATGTAACCTGTATGAAAGGGCTCTTTAGTGCAATGGCTATTAAATTCAGTGACGCAACAAGATTTGTTGTCTTGGAAAGAAAAAATGGGGTAGAATTAATAGGATATCACTCCCACGAATCAATTGTCAAATTTTATATAATTTATATTTATTACAGATGATGTTGTGATAAAATTCAACTAAGAAGTCTTAGTGCATAGTGCTATAACAATACAGTGGAACCTAACTAATTCGAGCTTCCGTAATTCGAAATCGTCTTTAATTCGAATTTTTCCCCGGTCGCGTGAATTTTGTATTAAAACAATGTTAAAAAATCGTGGATACTTCTAATTTTGTTTTGGATAATTCGAACTTTTTGTAAGTTGTAATGTACTGTGCAGTATTTTTTTTCTACTTCTAGTTGCGGCAACGTGTTTCTATATTTTTGGAAAAAGGGGAGGAGACGTTGAAATGCGGTCAGTACCCTTCTTCACAACTCTCCCCCTCCCCAGCTCACCCATACGTCTTTGTTTACACGTACAGGTCTGTACTCCATTAGTCAAGGTCGAACCTCTCAAGCGGATACGTTCGCTGTTCTTAGTGATTAGGTCGTAGCGATATTCTTATGACGTGTGAGCTTATTTTGTTTTGTACATACTGTACAGTAATATTTGTGTGTGTGTGCATCGTGATGTCACTTTCATATATATAATTAACTTTGGCCGAAAAAGTAGCGGTGATAAAGGAAGTGGAAAATGAACTTAAAAAGAAATAAAAAATGGCAAAGGCCTTCAGAATTATCCCTAGCACCCTTCCAACATTTTTGAAAAACAAACGAAAAAATTTGAGCAGTTAAAATGAGAGTGGACAAGATAGGAAAAGATTAAGAGGGCTGAAAAACCCATATGTGGACAACTGTGTACTGAAGTGATTTAAACAAGCGCGAGACAAGAAAGTCCCAGTGAGCAGCCCTCTTAGAGCAAAGGATGAACATTTCGAAACTGAATTAGGAAAAACATACTTCAAAGCGAGTGCAGGGTGGATAGATGGATTCAAACAACGAAAAAGAATTTCCATCAAATCTGTATGTGGGAAAGTGATGCTGTTGATGTGTGTTCAGCCGATAATTGGAAGAAAGGCTTGAAATAAATGATCCAGGACATAGAACCGATTTTTTTTAACGTCGATGAGATGGGACATTTTTACAAGTGTACTCTTGACTAAACTCTCGCATATAAAGGTGAACGGTGCAGTGGGGAATGCTTAGTAAAGATCGAACAACACTGTTCGTTGGAACAAATATGTATGGTTCTGAAAAGCTGCGGTTGTTAGTGAATGGAAAATCGGCTAACCCACGTTGCTTCAAAAATGTAAAATCAAAGCCAGTGGAATACGAGTCAAATATAAAATCATTGATGATAGGTGATCTGTTTGAAAAATGGATTTTAAAAATCGACAAAAAAATTTGCAAACAAAATCGGACAATCCTTTTATTCATTGACAATTGCACTGCTAATAAAAGAGTTCCCCTTTTGGAAAATGTAAAGGTTATTTTTTTACCACCAAATATGACATCGGTTATTCAACCTATGGACCCAGGAATAATTAAAAACCTAAAACATTTCTACAGACGATTTTGGTTGAAAAAATTCTTTCTGGAGATTGGTCTACTCATAAACTTTCGCTTAGCTTTCTTCAAGCCTTAAGAATGTGAATGCAAGTGTGGGACCAAGTGAAAGTTGAGACCATTAATAACTATTTTGAAAAAGCTGGCTTTATCAAAAAAGAAAATAATGAAGAAACTGTGACTGAAGCTGCACCAGCTATTGACAACTAGAAGGAAGTTACTCCTGACCCTGCTCTCCTATGTGGACTTCGTCAGTGTGGATGAGGATGTGGCAGTATGTGTGGTGAAGTTACTGATGTGGACAGCGTCACCGAAGTTCTCAACAATAACATCCAGGCTGAGGATGGAGTATGAGGTTGAAGAGGACACTTCATCAGTAGTTCAGGAAAGGCCTATCCCGAGTGTGGCAGAAGCAATTGACCACATCCAAGAACTCAAGCGTTTATGGTAAAGTCGCAACAATGTAAGTGATTCAATTTTCCAGTCAATAAATCAATTAGAATCATAGACTATGACTGAGGGATATAAATCAAGAAAACAGATTAAAATTTCTAACTTTTTAAAGAAATTGTGAACAGATTATGTCCAAATACGTTGTTAAATTAAGTTTTTGAGATTGATTGCAAACTCAACTATGTTTAGTTTCAATTCCTTTTAAGAAACATATTTAATTAAAATTTTTGGATGATTCGAATTTTTTCCTGGTATCTTCAAGTTCGAATTATACAAGTTCAACTCTACATAATAATAGCGGAAATACATTTTTACTTTCTCGCTATCTTACAGGTAAAGAAATGATTGTTATCGTCAAAAAATCAAACTCGAGGTTTGATGAATGTCGACGTTTCATGACTCTCCGAATCTGAAAAAGTTGTTTTTGCATTTCCATCTGTCTGTTTCTATGTCTGTCTGTACCTTGGAGTAGAGCCTAAACTATTTTACCGATCGGGTTAAAACTTGGTATTTACGGTTTTAATAGGGTCGCCACGAGATGTTTTTGGAATTGGATATCTAACCCAAAATTAAGGTTAGTTTAATGAAGGGCGAAAAGAGAAAAAAATCAATTTCATCAAAATTGGCTCTGACGATTTTGAATAAATTGTATTTATAAGCATTCATCATCAATATTACAAACAAAATGGCTATTCTCAATTTTTCGCCAAAATTATTTTAATGGTTCCGGTCTGGAGCGTAAATTCTAAATTTGTGTTATCATATCTCCGTAATTATTTAATATATAAAATTACTTATTATTGCAAATATATAGAGCTATTTATAATAAAAATATTTTATTCAAAACAAATATTTATAAAACCAATAACTTTCAAGCTATAATTAAATATATACATATCTATATCTAAATTTCCAGCACTAAAGTTAAATATTGTGACCACAAAAAAATATAACACGAAATGTTGATGGATGTCGACGTTTCATGCCCCCCCCCCCCCTTTCCCACACCGAACCCTAAAAAGTAGTTGTTGCAATGCCATCTCTCTGTGTGTCTGTTTAACCCTAAATTTAAGAGTAGTTTAATAAAGGGCAAAACGAGAAAAAAACGATTTTCTCAAAATATGTTTTAACGATATTAATTAAAATAGGTATATATCCGTTGATTAGGACTATAAATAAAATTGATATCTAATATTTCCATGAAAATGACTTATAGGCACTGGTGGCTCGTAGCTAAAATTATTGGGGGTGCTGCTCCAGAAATTTTTTAGCCTTTGTTTTAAAATTGTGTAAAAGGAAAAAAAAAATGTATAAAAAGAAAATTTATTGAGGATCTTGATAAAATATTAGCAAAAAAACAAAATATTTCTTACTTACTTTAATTTAAATTGATACAGTTCAAGCTTGATCTATTCATTTAAAAATGAAATCCATTCTTCTTGTTTTACTTTGCGCAAAAAGTTTCATAATTTTCTCCTTGATATCAGGATGACAATTGAGGAAATTATTCTCCATTGAAAGTACTGTAAGCGCATTTAGTCTTTTTGTTAAATAAAAGAACAAAAAAAATTAATAAAATAAAATATCTGGAAGCAGAATAATAATCTAATTCTACACTCGTCTACACTTTATCACATTCAAGAATATGGTACACGGTTGTTAAGCACAACACACACCGAGTAAAAAAAACTTCCTTCTACCATCACGCCAGAGCCGGCACTGCGAGAGCAACAGTGCTCTCTCTACCTGGCAGTTCCGCCTTCCTCTCCACCCCTCTTATGTGAGCATGCGCACAACAGTCAAACACCACGTCACTGGCACTGTGAAGAGCACAATTCCATACAAAGATTTTGGTGTCTTTTTCATAAATTGGGGGATGGCTACTGAAGTACTGACATTAAGCTTAAGGAATATATATTGTACTACAAAAATAAAAATAGAATTAAAGAAAAAATACTCATTATATTAAATGTTATCGATAATATCAAGTGGAAATAGGAGGTGCTGCAGTTCCGCAGTGCCTATACACGAGCCGCCACTGCTTTTAGGGTACTTTACAGAAGCGGAAATTTCCGTATCTCTGCAACTATTTGAGATACTAAATAACTTATCAATAAAAAATTGTAGTAATATTAAAAATAAAAACTTTTATGTAGTAATATTAAAAATAAAAACTTTTATGTTAAATATATTTTAACAAAACCAATAGTTTTTGAGATATTGGTGAATATTAATACATTTTTGTGAGTCTTAGTTGTGAAGAGATACTACTAAGTTTTAACGCAATAATTCTCTTATGCCATAGAGTAATTAAATATTAGTAAGTCTCTCAAAAAGTTAATGTTCCTTTTCCTTTAACCTCTTAGGGGAAATGAGTATACATCAATGATCTATCTCAATCATTTTAGACTCAATAGTCAATATTTACCTTTTTTATTGTTCTAAATTTATAAATGAAGAATTTAATAGCAATGCAATAACCATAAAATGTGCAACCCCTAGTAAAATGTAGAAACCTTTAACCGGAAGACGAAATTTTAATAATAAGTGTTGACCCTTGTGGAACCCATATCGATCTTTTTTTATTGGTCCAAATATACAAATGAGGACATTAATTCCTTAAAAATAAAATTATGGAATATCAAACTGGGAGACAAAAAATGTTTTAAGAAAGCATATCGAAATTTACGTTTGGGTTTGCTAGTGTATATTATTTCGTTTCACATACGGTATATTACGTGTTTTGAGTAAATATCTCAATTTTCAAACAATAGTGCGAGAAAGTCCTTGCGGAGTTCCGTGCCATTTATTTTTTATTATATGGCCTTCTACAATACTCTCTGTCTAGAATTCATTAAAATATATTATACTAAACATTTAATAGAGAGCGAAACATAACAGAATATTATTCAATAAATAATAGAACACAATTCATATAGTGGAGGAGAAATAATTGAATTAATAGTTATGGCCATCAATTAACAGTAAGTACAGATATACATAATCTCAAAAAGTTTATATGCTGTAAATTGTTTTGAATCTCAATCGGTTAAAATTCCAAGCATTTTGTCACCGCATCTTACTACCCGTTTGTATTATACGCTTGTGAACTAATTATGCTAATGATTTTAGCGATGAGGAAGATTATATTTAGATGAGATGTACCTGCATTTGCGTTATGGGAGAGTGGACAACCATTTTGGAAAAACCGCTCTCAGTGCACCCGACCTAGATTTGAACCTTGATCTCCCGTCATCGAAGGTATAGTCTACTGCAAGAGTGACACCTTAAATGATGTGGCCACCGATGTGGTTAGACCTAAAGTTCATGTTTTTCAATAAAAATGCAATTGTTTATAATGAAACTTAGTAATTAAAGTTCTTATTAAATTAACGGCTTTTAATAGTAAATTGCCTAACCTCGTTGCTCTTTTAGAAAAGGTATTTAAAAGTACTTCATTTAAGGGCGAATTCGGAAAACAACTTTCATTATACTGAATATTTTGAAACATTTAAAATTACCTAGTTTTAGTGGGGCATGTAGGCCTGCGAATAGATCAAATTTAGTTCTGATCTTATTATTTTTACAAATAGTATTGTTACCTGGTAAAGCTAATATCGCAAACTACCAAGGAACACACAGAAATGACAAGAGGAAAAGAGCAAATAATTGAGGCAATATAAACTTTATTAACCACATAAATACTCGGTAAGTGGTGACAGAAGTGATTACCATGGAGCTTGCCGGAGAAAGACCCAAAACGACTCGAAGCTGTAGTTTCAATGATATGGGTGAATTGATAACCAAAATTATATAGAAGTATTATAATTCATAAGAAATACAGAACGTTCTAATTGCGTATAAAATATTATTAAAAGAACTAAGAGAATAGCTCCAGCAGAAAATTAGTCTCATTATAACCAATAATATTAATTGTCATAACTTGACAAGTCCGCTCTGAACAAAAAGGCAATGAGAGATGGCCAGCCCCCCATAAACCAAACTAAAGAAAAATATAAAAATGTCAATACTAACCATATCACTGTGGAAAAGTCCCAAATTGTTAGCAAAGCATCGAAACCTGCAATCCGGATAATCTGGCCTGTTAAGGACAAATAAATTTAGCTCATCTTGAACTCATCAGGGGGCAAACCTCCCAAAAATTGAAACTTGCAAAGACTTGTAAAAAGATCACCTGCCCTATCCTTGGATCTGGAGAGAACAACATATGCCTGCAAGACCTCCTAAGTCAAGTAAGCGGACAAAATGACTCTTTTGAGGGCCAACATTAAGTTCCCATAAATTTAGTTTATCTTATAATTACGAGTAATTGGTCTATACGACTCCCAATCTCGAGCAATGCTAATAGGTCGGTCAAAAAGAGAGAAGATCAGAGTATAAGAAAAAGATCAGTAAACACCATGGCTCTTATAAGGGCCACTAGAAAATATACAATATATTCGCGTGAAGCCTGAACTTAAGCAGCAAACCAGAAGACCTCTAAAAGCGAGACAGCATTTAAAACTTTTATTTTAAGGCAAATTCTCAATAAATTTAACATTCGAATATACGAACAATACAAATGTTCCCAGCAAAGTTAAGATATAAATAGTGAAGTAGTGAATAATAATAAGGATAATAATAATAAGTAATAAGGAAGCCCGGCGTGACCTCAGAGACAAATATTTTAACCTTAATCACACATCGTAATGTCGTGGATAAATAATACGATCTTATATGGTGAATTTCAATGAGAGTGTCCTTCATTGTCAATCAGTCAATTGCATCAGCCAGATTAAATTTAGCCTTTCGGCTATAGCCATTTCTCTTAGCGTGGATATCAGAAGCGATATTAACTTCTGACAGAGCCGGCGGATTTGGTCTGAGATTTACAGGTCACAATCGTTTAACCTCTTTTTTATGGCTAACTTACATGATTTATTGAAAAACCATACATTTTTTCCTGTGAAATAATATTACAAATTAGCACATTTTAACACCCAGGAAAGATGAAATTGAATATGAAATTGGGCGTGAACATGAAAAATGGAAATTATTTCATGATTATGTGAATTTTTGTTTTTTGAGGGGAGTGTAGTTTAGCTTCCAGAGATAATGTCAAAGCTAGTAACGAGAGATAAATTAAGGATTGTTTGTATGGATTGGCTTATATGATAGGGGCATTGAGGAGATTTGGGCTTAGCTCAGTATTGGCGTCTTGTAGAAACGTTCTTCATCAGGGTCGTACCTCCCCAGGTTCCCAGGTTATTATTTCGTGACTGTGTGTGGCTACCTCTCCATATAATTTACTATTTCTATCCCTACAGATCTCCATCAGCATTCTACTGTTTATCATTTCATGGAGATCAAATATCCTCGTTTTTCTGTCCACACCAGTGATTGTTATAAAGCTTGTATTTTGAACCATTTGTTGTCTACTAAAGTGGGTTTTGGCTGTGTAGCGCCAAGCAACATATCCATATTGTAACATGGGTTGTATAAGGAACGCGTTTATAGAGTAGAAGCTTATTCTGTTGATTACATTCACGACTTATAAAAAGTGCGTATAATTGGAGGAATCTTCCAAACAACCTTTTTTTCTAGTATAATCAATGTGCCAATTCCATGTAAGCTTCTTGTCCAGCATGATTACCAGATATTTTATTTAATTATGCACTGAAACTTCAATGTTGTGCATTAGAAGACTATCTGGAATGGTTTTCTTATTCTTGATATAATCATACTGACGACTTTGCTGGATTTACTCTAATCCACCTAATTCATCATTTTATGTGCCAGTCTTCTAATTTAATGAGGACCCGCTACATCTTTAGGCTCACGTAAATTTATGTTCCTATGAATTATGTAAATAAGCGTATCATCATAAAATAGTTTCACCTTAATTTTATTACTGGTAGGTACGTCGGATACAATTAAAGAGTACAGGTAATGGCCAGGATAGAGCTTTGTGGTATGCCCACTCGTATGGCAAGTTGTTTTGACTTGCACCATCGACTGTTACTTTAAAGATTTTACGTTGCAGGAAGCTATTTACTATATTTATCACCCAGATAGGAAAATGGAAATAAGTTTTGCGTAAGGTCTGCGTGCCAGACCATGTCAAACGCTTTCTCAAAATTGAGGAAAATAGCTATCAGCTGATTTTTCTAGTGCAAACTTTAGGTGTCTTCTACGATGAGAACAACCATGGGATGGCTTGTTGATTGTCAAGATATAAGCCTAAACTGTAAATCAGATACTACATGGTTTGAAATGATGAAAATTAGGATCTTTTTCTTATGAGTTTTTAAACAAATTTACTTAAGGTTGGCAAAACACTAATAGGACGAGATTTTGAGGAAACATTTGATCCTTTACCGGTTTTGGTAAAGCTATTACCGTAGCTTGTTTCCATGTGTTCGGGAAATGACAGATCATTAGTGCTTTATTCAGAATGATTAGTAGGAGGGCAGCCAATTTTTTGTGGAAGATGTTTCAGCATCTCATTTGTAATAAGATCATGGGCAGGAGCTTTATTTTTTGGGAAATGTATGATGGTGCATTGTAGTTCTTCGGCGGTGATCTTCTCTGCCTGGTCTCGTGTTGGTCCGTGCAGATAATGTTGTAGCGTCTTTGTTTAATCGCTTTTGAAGTCCTTGTCTTCAGGTATTATGTTGGGCTTAAATTGGTCCAATAATGTATCTGCGATGGCTTCTGTTTTATTATCGCTAGAGTATGCCATCCCTCTGGTTCCGTGACTATCCATTGTAATGTTATTTTTCGTCTGTTTGTTCAATTCCCATATATTTCTGTCCAGTTGGAGTGTTCCAAACTTAATTCAAGCTGCAAGGGTATCTGTATTGTATCAGTTTCATATTCCTCCAGAAGTGTTGTCTGGAGCAGTCGCGCGGATTCTTTGGTGTCGTCTGGTGTTTAAATTTCGAGATGGTTTGGTAGTGAGTTTTAAAGGTTTGTCTTATAAATATTCTAATCACTCTGACGCGTTGTTTGTTGAAGTCCCCTCATTTTCAATGCTGTGGTAAGGTTGATCTCAAAAAATAAGGGTTGTGATCCAAATTAATCTCTTTCAGCACATTTAAACTGTTTCCCGTTGATCGCAGTTATTTTTTAACACTTCAGAACGTCTTGAATTTACATGCTATTTTAGGGGTATAAAGTGGGTTACTCAAGTCCCAGCCATACATAGTCGTTTTCATTCGCATGTTGTAGAAAAACGCGTCCATTTCAGGACATAAGAATGTTATTTCATGCAGTGTCTTAAATATTTAGGTCACCCCCAAGAATGTGTTTCATCCCTCGTTGATGATGTCCAGGTCTCGGGGACGCATGAGCTTAGTGGGTGCTTTATACACCACCGCAAACAGAATATTGCCCCAATTGGTGTTTAAATAAATGGCTGTTGCCTTTATATTCTCTAAATCTATAAATGTGTTTGATAGTGGGAAAGATAGCTCTTCCCTAGAATTTACATCCCTCCGCCTATTCCAGTTCTCTATTATTTTGATAAAGTTCATAATAGAAATAGCTTAGCTCCTTAGTTGGTTTTAGGCTAGTCTCATTTACGAGGGATACATCAACAATGTCTGTCTTGAACAGGTCCTCAAATTCCTTTGCCTGCTGTAGGAGGCCGTTTGTATTCCAGATGAGCACTCTTAATTGTCCCTTGTATACTTTCAGGTTACTAAAAGTCATTTTCACAGGAAAAGTATTGATTCACTCGTTTGCTCTCTCTAAAAGTAAAGTTAATTTCTCATTCTTGTCATGATTTTGTTTACATTTAATTAGATATGGCCTGAAGTGTGCGAAGGGGCAACATATTTTGATGACCTTAAATATTTTTAGTAAATACTTGATATCCAAAGAGGTAGAATTTGTCTCTTCTGTTGGTTGGTTTGTCGTTTGAGTCTGGGTGTGAATGGTTACATGATAAGATCTATTTAGGTTTAATCCTACAGGCTAAGTTTTATCTAGATCTGATGACACAATGTTGATTGGTAAAGGTATCGTGGGTCTGAGGTCTTGATTTGGTTGTTTCATTTGTTGTTCGTTTCACTTTTGTTCTAATAGTTTTAAGTAAACTGGGTTATTGCTGTAGCTGGCCGTGTGACTGTCCTGACATTTTTGCAATTTTTAGGGGTCGTTCTCTCTTTCTTTCTACATTCCAAGGTCAGGCGGAGAGTGAGGCATTTGACGCATTTTAGTGTGTTAGTAGAATGATTTTTAGAGTGACCTAATTAATTACATATGTTGCACTGGATGGTAACGATTTCAGGGTGAAAGTAGTATTCAAATTTGACTCTGATGTGGTTTATGTAGATAACACCAAAATGTGTCTGACACGAATAATTTCTTGCGACATTGCATATGAAAATTGGCAATAACTCATTCGCTTGCAAAATTGTCTCAGTGGTCGGCTTCTTCGTGGAGACCTCTCTTACATCCGTTGCAGTAAGCCCCTTATCTAGGAGCTCAGACACTATTTATTAGGTAGGCATATTAAATAGTGGAATACCTTTGAGCACCACTCTAGGTGGCTTGTCCCTAGGAAGTGAATATGCATGAAACTCCTGACATGCACTGGTGAGGATAGTTTGAGCCATATTGAAGTCCTCCAATATTGCCGCTTGCAACTTGAGCCCATCCTTTATGTAGAGCAATTAATTAATGTCACTTTTCATGTGTTACCTCATCAATTTCGATATTGCCACACATTTCGCAATTCCTGCAACCGCTACTTGTGGCAGTCTTGGTTTTTATTGAGTTGAGTCCTTATCTCTTTCAGCGAGGTTTCCCGTGGTTCACACACATTGAATTTCCTGAGTCTCAACCTAATGTCAAATTGGTTCCTAAATTTAACCACTTTCAGCGGCCTTGCTTGATCCAATTTACATATATATTTTTCTCTTTTGAGTTAACACGTCAATAAAACCGTATTCCATAAACGTGTTTGATTCAAGATCGATATAATTTTTACTTTCAGAACTAATGGTTTTCTTTTTATAACCTCTTGATTAATTATTATTCTTGATAAGAAGCTTGGAGCTCGATGAACATTCAGGCTATTGACTTTGCATGATGGGTTCTTGTACATAAATACCTTCAATGGATTATAAAATATTGTTAATCCTAGTCTATTCTATTGGCCCTTAATGGGCTGAAAATATGCAGTAATTCACAACAGTTTGTTCACCAGGCTGCAAGGTATTGATTCACTCGCCCATTTGTGTACTATCACCAGACCAGAACCAGAATGAACTCTCACATTTCTAACTAATAATATGCCTCTCACAGCAGCTGACTAGAGGAATTGTCGCTCTTTCCTGTGTGTTCTTACCTAAGCGCTTGCGTCTAAGGCAATCAGTCCGAGTCCAGTTAGTCTCAGTCCAGTCCAATCCAATCCAGACCGGCAGCAAATAAACAAAAATTAAAATAAACCAATACTGACAGGTCTATGCGGATAATACCCTCTACTGCTGGATAGTCTTATAAATATCTTAAGATATTTATATCGACGAGGGAGCAGTAGAATATGGTTTTGTTATATTAAAATTATTAAATTGTAGGAGTTATGGGGGAGCGGGGGAGGGTTGTATCCGTCTATGCAGTATTGGACGTTTGGGGTTACGTAGGTGTCTAGTCCTGAGTCACCTGAGTCACCTGAGTCAGCTGAGTCATGTTCTTTTCGCCCCACCTTTTGCACGAAACGTAACCTAATTTTAGCGCTCTATTTCTGAATTTTTGTAGATTTAGTGTTTTTGTAGGGCTCGGAGTTTGGGGCAAAGAGGGGTATTTCAAATAATCGTAATAGTTATCTAGTATGAAAGATATTTTCATCGATTTAAACTAGCACCGCAAACCTCATTACTCATTCACTCAATCATATTGTGGCGACCTAGGAAATCACCTAGAACGCCTTATGGTAGAGCCACCACTGAAACCATTATTTTCAAAACAACCTATCTTCTTAAAAAAATCATAATATGAATATATTAAAAAATATATAGAACTATAAAGTATTAGTGTATATTTAAAATAGGTAGTTTCTCGTGCCCTCTAACCCCTGTAGGCACGTAATAATGCTTGAATTATTATAAAACTAATTGAAAGTAATAAAAACTTGATCTGTATTGGGATCGTGTTATGAATAGAGAAACAGTTTATATTCTTGAAACCTTTGTAATAAGCTGGACTATTTATTTGTTAAACTATATGCTTTCAGATCAAAGGACTAACATCATTAAGAGAACTGAGTTTACAAGACAACAAAATTTCGACAATCTCTATACATGCCTTTGCTGGTTTGAAAAAGCTACGAATTTTGGATCTTTCAAGAAACCACTTGCACTATCTGCTACAAGAAACATTTGAAGATATTTCCGGATTAACAACTTTATATTTGTCAGGGAACAGGTTTTCCTATGAAGAAAAGCCTTTTATTCGTCTCCCAGCTCTGCAGGTTAGTTTTTAGTTAAATGAAGTAAGAATTATAATCAGTCCAAAAGATCATCACATTTTGAATTAATTAGATTGAAGTCTACACCTCCCTCTCATTTTATTTTTAACTTAAGACATAATCTGGTCCTGATGCTAGTTGTAATTAGCACGTCAAATATATAATCTAGCTATAAGTGCACGTTAGTCAATTACTAAACATATACCGGGTGTTCATTTGTAAACTTTCCACCAAAATATCTAGAAAATAACGCTTTGCAGAAAAAGTTTTTTAAACAAAAGTTGTTTGGCTCTGAGGGGGGAATAGGGTGGTAAAGTTAGTATGTATGACCTTGGGTGGCGTTGCTAAGGTGACGAATTTTCAAACTCCAAATGTCTTTAAAAAGTAAATATTTAAATTTTAAGCCACTAACATTATTAAAAGAAATTAAAAACGGTGCGTCATTTTATAACATTTTATTTATAATCCTAGAGTGATAGAAAAATTACTACATTGATTAACAAAATTATATTAACACATTTTTATAAACACTTGAAGTAAAGAGTTTTCAAAAGAAGAAATAGTCTACAATGTGTTGATTTAAAAAAATACATGTTTTATTTGTGGACCTATTGGACCTACTAGCTATAGTAATTTGCAGGCTCAGTTGATAAGCTGGCGAAGGTCAACACAATGTATTTCTTATGAGAGTCTCACTGCTACTAGCCATCCTAAAAAAACTTACTTTTGTCCGCTTTCATTTATATTGCCGTATATAATTTTTTTAATTATTTTATTTTTATTGTATTTTTAGTGTTTTTGTACTGATCGTATGGTAATGAGACAAATGTTCTTGCGATGTAGAACCGAATGGATTTTGATCAATAAATTATGTTAGAAAGTAGATTTAAAATATGCAAAAATCAAAGCTAATTTAATAGAGCAAAGCTTATAGGGAATGACATCGCTAAGGCGTTACATAGAAATCACGACCAAAAAGAGCACGAGTTTTAATCGCTTACCTTCAGGAAAAATAACACAGTAGCTTTCCTAAATTAACAAGAACAGTCTAAATTAGACCGTTTAAAATGGGTGTGTCTTAATGGTCCCACCTACCGTGAGGAACATATTCACAATGAATATACCCTTGAACTAAGTATCTCCAAAACCAGATCCTTTCAGGACTAGATCCAAACTAATGTATTTAAGAGACAAACAAAAATGATCCACATTAAGGTCATTCGACCATCAAAATTGTATTGCATTATTTTAATAAGTGTATAAATATAAACTCTAAGTAGTGATTCATTTATTTCAATTCATTACAGTTATCGAGTTATAAGTAGTCAAACTTACTATTTTATTCATTTTGCGTACTTATTTTAAGGTAAAGTAGTTAATGTATGGGGATTAAACCTTACAGACCAAACCTTACAGACTCATTAACCTGGAGTTCATCGAATGTAAATTTAAACATAGGGATTTAATAGCCTGCCATATTATTAATAGCGCCCGACTTGATAACTTCGAATTTACAGTTATTCTACACTCGGCCACTTGAGTTCATCGAATGTGTTAGCCAGAGACAGAGATTCAACCTTCCACTAAAATTGTTAAACGGTAAAATCACTTAGATCTATACATGTATTAAAATAAAACATAGATCGTTTTGCAGGTGATGGCCGCCTGTAATAAAAAAAGGCTTCTAGTTTGGAGATGTTCAAAATCAATAATAATATTTCTGATTGAAAAAGCAATATAATTATTAGTACAGGATTGCTTGGTCATTGACCGCCGTCCCAAGTGCTAGGGGGGTCTGAGGTTCAATCCTAGGTCCTGGTAAAGATTTTCAAACCCTTCCTTCACCTCTGACAAGACTAAGCAGTTAAATATTTCAAAATACGCTACCAAGCTTTCTATAACTAACCTTCATCAATGCTAAAAATTCCCTGTCAAAATGTTATAGCCTATTCATTCTAGGAGAAGCTTGTTAGACGAATCACCTTAAGGATGATGAAAGTTACTTCAAGCAGAGTTCTGAAAAAAGAAATCTACATGTCTGTGCTATAAGACAAACCCTAACATTTACTTGGTACATATTAATGAGTAATTTCTTTTGACAGACGATTCACTTTACATAATTAACACGAACAAATCATTTACAATTGAAAATAGGAAAAGAATATCAAACAATTAGATAGCAGCACCTGCGGCCACGCCTTACCACAAATATACAATGACACTACAAGAACATGATGTCACAACTCTGCGCGACTCGTACAAAGCGAATTACTGACAGAAAATGGTACAGTTAACTAATCTTTACGTTGAATAGCAAAAACATCAATAACTGAACCTTCTAAACTGAAATATACACATAACTGGAATATAAATAGGCTTAACGCTCCCCTCCACTCCGATAGATAACTTTACTAACTTTAATATACAATAACTAAAATACTACACCTTAAGGCTCTCACCTGCTGAGACAACAAATAATACAGAAACACATTTATGAATAAGATAATAAATTCCTGGAATAACTGCATTCATAATATATAAAGTAAGGGTAAATTATCTCATTCCCTATCCTGACACCCACATCCTTGCCTGTACTTGCCCGAACCACGAAAATACCGTTATGTGGATCATAATTTTCTCGGCAAAGCCTATCGCTGGCCGGGGGACTTCTTCCCCGGTTTTATCAGTATGATTTGGTGTCCACTGCTTCAAGTCTAAGTGTAAAGTTCTTGTTCAAGTACTGACAACATCAAATATGTTTGTCCAAGTGGAAATTTTAGTGGAGAGGGTTCTTGAAATGATAGCTTCAAAGTCAAATCAGCGTCGACAGTGAGCGCCTAGCAAGAGTCCAATTCCTATAGTCAAGCCACGTCATATTCTCCAATAGTTGTCTCTATCATGCAGGTGCGTCGTTCACAAACTTCGACAGCTGCTTGATTTGACGTTATGGCAACGACGGACGGTTTGGCCACGGCCGTCCTTCTCACGGTGAATTTTGGTTATCTTTTTGGAGGAAAATGACTATATGAGTTAAGGCAGGCAGTAATTAAATATCATATTGAGGGGGTGAACTCTATATTTCTTGAAGTTATAGGGCTATTTTTATGTAAGAGATTGGGTGGTTAACTTGTGATTGGCGACCTGTAGCATACCCATGCTACAAATAAAATTCAGTATGTCTTGATTGCCCATTTCATCTCATCAAAACTAATGTACAATAAATAAACAGAGTGTGTGTGTGTGTGTTTCAAACAACAATGATGTGTATTTATTCAATACTGGAATTCAACATAGTATGGGTCCAGGACGATGGGGTTTGAATTGCATGAAAAACCAAAATAAACTATCTGAAAAGTGATAGAGCGCATGCCATGCGTTGGGGAAAAAAAGTTAGAGCTGAAATATTCATCCAATCAACTCAGAATGTGAAAAACTTTAACGAAAACTGTTATTACTATAGGGAATCCCATATCAAATTGTTTATTGGAAGAATAGTGTTTTGAATTGTCTTGGTTCAGAGATTCCGAAATATCTAATCACAAAAATTTATGTGAAAACTCGGAACATCATAGAGCAGTGTTTGGCTGACAGCAATACTGAGTAGAAAGGAATTAGGTTTTCAGAACGGAAGCGGAAGTGACGTCATAGCTCCCCTCACACCCATTTCCTCCCTCGCGGTTGTCTCGCGTGTTCCAGATTCCCCCCCCTCCCGCGGCGTGGATTCGCGCTGCGTAGAGACGGGGAAAATGTCTCTCTCTTTCTCTCCTCTATTCTATCTCTTCCTCACCTTCCCTCTTTCTATCTCTCTGTCCTCCTATCCTCTCCTCCTCTCTCTCTTTTCTCTCTCTCAGAGTAGGAGGTGGGGGTTTTAGCCCCTCCTTCCCTCGACTAGGCTGGAAAAAACATATCTAAAAGATCTTTTCATCTCTCTGTC